>OLKM01006795.1:0-2500 GCA_900291075.1 Melanogrammus aeglefinus
AATACACACACACACACACACACACACACACACACACACACACACACACACACACACACACACACACAAACACACACACACACACACACACACACACACACACACACACACACACACACACACACACACACACACACACACACACACACACAAAAACAAACACACTCACGTCTACCTGCTATTCGGCGAGAGAGAGAGGGAGGGAGGGAGGGAAAGAGAGAGGGAATATGAGAAAGAGAGAAAATGAAAGAGAGGGAGAGAGAAAGAAAAGGAGAGAGAGAGAGAGAGAGAGAGAGAGAGAGAGAGAGAGAGAGAGAGAGAGAGAGAGAGAGAGAGAGAGAGAAAGAGAGAGAGAGAGAGAGAGGGGACAGAAGATAGAGACCCGGTGGTCCGCCCCTCAGAGATCAGTCAAATAAACAACAACAGTACAATACATCCCTACAATGGCGATAATCTCTGCAGCGAATGAGGATTTAACTGAAATGTCAGGAATTAGCATGATGGACATTAAGATGAGGCAGTGATATTTGAGGATAACTGGATGCTACATGGCACTTTGGTTATTCTAGTTCTACTGATCTGCACTCTTGTAACTTGTAACTGGTCAATGAGTGGTGTCCATGGTAAAAAAATTTTTTCCCATACATTAATTTAAACACATTTAAATAAACAAACCTCTCCGGACATACAAGCCAGCACTGCTGTTCACAACTGTACGCGTGCTCTTCCATGTATAAACATGTAAACACATGTTTCAACAGAGGCGCAGTGCAGAAGACAGGCTCTATGTCTATACAAGGTATTGATCCTCTGACCTGTGACCCCCACTCCCCGGCAAGCCCCTTTAATTAACTACACATCATCTAAGCATAGCATTAACAACTAGAGAGGAGAGGAGGGCGAGAGAGAGAGAGAGAGAGAGAGAGAGAGAGAGAGAGAGAGAGAGAGAGAGAGAGAGAGAGAGAGAGAGAGAGAGAGAGAGAGAGAGAGAGAGAGAGAGAGAGAGAGAGAGAGAGAGAGAGAGAGAGAGAGAGAGAGAGAGAGAGAGAGAGAGAGAGAGAGTAGGAGAGGGAGAGAGAGAGAGAGAGAAGGAGGAGAGAGAGAGAGAGAGAGAGAGAGAGAGAGAGAGAGAGAGAGAGAGAGAGAGAGAGAGAGACAGAGAGGCGGGAGAGAGAGAGAGAGAGAGAGAGAGAGAGAGAGAGAGAGAGAGAGAGAGAGAGAGAGAGAGAGAGAGAGAGAGAGAGAGAGAGAGAGAGAGAGAGAGAGAGAGAGATACTTCTAGGTGAGAGACTAAGAGGAGCAGTAGTTAATATCCTAGAAGTATGGGAACAGCCTCCAATAAAGTTGTCAATCTGTTGAAAGGCAAAACAATTTAGATTCCCCCCCCCCCCCCCCACCTCTCTGTGCTCGTTTTCTGTTTGGAGTAAAAGGTGTCTGATGTCCTCCAAGAATAACCTGACATGATACAAGGAGTACAAGGCTGTACTCTGCCCTGTCTGTCTGGGATTTGGCGGGGAGATGGGAGAGGAGAGGAGAGAGTGAAAGACGAGAGGGGAGTCAGAGAGAGAGAGGAGGGAGAGAGGAGAAGGGAGAGCAATGGAGGAGAGAGGGAGAGATGGAGAGAGGAGAAGGGAGAGAGGGAGAGAGAAAGAGTAGGGGAAAGGGATGAGCAAGAGAGAGAGAAGAGAGGGGGGAGCAGAGAGGGGGGATGTTTTGTGTCTTCCTTTCTAGGTTTGCTGTCGAGGAGAATAGTAAATCACCCACAGCCAAAAAGGCTCCGGCCGAGTCCTGCTGATTACCCAGAAGGCCATAGTGCTTTGAGCCCCCTGCGGAGCCACAAGCATCCACCACCTGCCCACCTTCACCCAACCTCTCAAACCCATACCCCCCTCCTGCTCACTCCCAGCATTCATTCCATCATCCGGACCATAGGATATTCCCATCCATCTATCTATCCGTGCATCTGTCCTCCTCTCTAGCCATTTATTCATCTTTATTTATCCATCTATGCATCCATCAAAAAAAAAATCTATAAAGGGTAGATGCTTTTATCTCAGGCACGCACTGTAAGTGCATGCTTTCTCAGCATGGGTGGCCCAGGTGGAATCTTCGCCCATCCATCATCCATAACTGAAACATCCAATTTATACACCCGTCGTTCCACCGCGTGTAAGCTAGGCTAACATGTGGCAAGGCTAACATGTGACTGGATGCATAATGATAATAATAATAATCATGATATATTTAATTTGTAGAGCACTTTACTATCAGAAACCTCAAAGTGCTACAGAGTTTAAGAGAGAGGAAAAATAATAGAACGAGTTGTTTAAACATATAATACATAAACAGTGAAAGGGAAATTAGTTAAAGGCTTTTTTAAAAAAGACAAGTCTGACATTTTTATTTTTAAAAACAGTTGTAGTCTGTGGGGCCTTCAGGTGGTCAGGGAGGGCGGTCCATAGTCTGTGGGGCCTTTAGGTGGTCAGGGAGGGCGGTCCAT
>OLKM01006795.1:7500-13391 GCA_900291075.1 Melanogrammus aeglefinus
AAAACAATAAAACACACAATGATGGACTTAAACATCCAGACGTCAATGATATCCAGCCACTATCTTGTGTTTACTCTGTCGATAATATTTACCCTTAAGGATAACCGACGGTGTAATGCATCTTTTGATATGCCGGTTGACTTTTACTTTTACTACCGTCGCTTCCCTGTCGTCATTGTGTTAAACCAGCCAATAGCGCGCCAGGGGGGCAAAGCCAGCTTGGTGATTGGCTGCCGCAAAAACGTATCGGAAGTAGAAAGAAATGTACTGCTCTTCTCCGGACCCTTCTGCGGGGCAAACAAACTCAAATCGCCGGCAGAATGTTCGGGACTACTGTCGTGGAATTATCCCGAGATCTAATTCTTTGACTAACTAAGGCCCCGTCCACACGAACCCGGTTTTTTTTAAACCGTGTGTTTCTCTACACGGTTTCGCCGTTCGTCCACACGTAACTGCAGTTGTCGGCTCCTGAAACCGGAGTTTTTTGTAACCGGAGTCCAGGGTGAACTTTTCGAAAACTCCGGTTTCAGCAGTCACGTGTGGACGGGAAAACCGCAGTTTTTTGGTTCCTTGTCGACATTGTTTGACGTCACACTGTGTGACGGTAAACAGTATAAGTAGTATCCATGGAGACCAACGTATCACTTGACTATCATCAGATCATCAGATTATCATCTTGGACTGACACGACTCCCAATCCACATTTTCTTGAATTCTTCTTATTTTAAATTCATGAGTAACAGTGAGAAGTAACTCAACTTCGCTGTCCGTCCACACGAAGGAATAAGCCCGGCCTCGGTTCGCCATTGTTGTTTTTCCGGTATGAATTTTTCCAGCCTTGTGATTGGCTAAATGGCCTTCCTGTTTGGAGTGCTATCGCCACCTACTGCTTTGGAATGCACGTTTGAGGCGGATTTGTGGTCTCGTGTGGACAGAGTTATTTTTTATGAAACCGGTGGTGTGGACGCAAATTTTTTTTTAACCGGGGTTCATAAAAGTTCGGTTTCAAAAATACCCGGGTTCGTGTGGATGGGGCCTAAGAGATCAAAAGTAACTGAGGAGTCCAGGGTGAGTATGACAAAAAATACTTTATCGTTTAAAAACAACAACGAAGCCGAGTGGTTTGCAAAGCACTGTCTGTCAACCAGTCCCAGCCTTGTTTATATCCACACATACAAAGCTGTTTGTCGTTTGGGGTGTCCGCCCACAATCAGTCATGAATTCCTTTAAGCAGATGGTGAAGCACGCCAATCTAAAACATCAGGCTGAGGTCAGCATTGTCCCCATATCCTCCAGCTCCTTTGGCGCGTTTCAACTTACGCTCTGACCCCAGACTCCCCGGCCACCATGCCAGGCCCTGGATCAGAATCCAGAGGCGCTTCTACCATTAGATATTTAGACCTAATAATAATAATCATGGTTTACCATAGAATATAATCATTCATTTCTTCCACACTACCAGGTCTAACTATTCTCCTGAGTAAGACTAGCTAGGGTAAATTCCACATTCTAAACAGGAAATGACTCTACCAACCAGAACAGCGGGTGACTTTACAAACTAGAACAGGACGTGCCGTAAAAAGATTCCCAGACATCACAAGAAAGCGATTGGTCATAATGAAGCATGTGATTCAAGAGCCCTAGTAAGCCTGCCTTGGCGAGAGTGTCTCATTGGAGGAGCCTAGTTAGCTGGTCGGGATGATAAAGTCTTATACGAGGAACAAGGTAAGCCTGTTGGGGTGAGAGCGTTTCACTGGGAGAGGCTAGTCAGCCCTCCATGGTGAGGGTGTTTCGTTTGAGGACCCTATGCCTGTCTTGGTCAGAGCATCTTAACCGTAGGAGTTTAGTCTGTTGGGGGGGAGAGTGTCTCATCGGAGCAGGGCTGCTGTGCTAACAAGCAGAGCATCCCGCTACTACTGTCTGCGCCCAGCCACCCAGACGCCATGTCCTTCTCCCCCTCCCCTCTATCTGCTGCCTGGGAAATCCATCCTTCCACATCACTGAGTGTTGCGGTTGTTTGAACCTCCCTCCCCTACTGCTCTCTCCCCCCCCTCTCTCCACCCCTCTCTCGTTCTCTCACTCCCTCCTTTTCTCCCTCACACCCTCCCTCCCTTCTTATCTGCTGCTATCTCTTTCTCTCTACCTACTTCCCTCATTCTCGCCCCCTCCCTACCTTTCAATTCTCCCAACATCCCGATCTCCCTCTGTCCATATCTCCCTGACTCTCTCTCCCACTTCGTCTATCTCCCCCCCCCCCCGCTCTCTGTCTTTCCCCCTCTCTCTCTCATACCATCTGTTTCTTATCCCCAGCTCCCTCCATCAATCATTTCTTCATAACCTCTCCATCTCTCCATCCAACTTCAGTTGATCAATTCTATCATGGCTGCCTCTGACCTCACTGTGGACATTAACCACACACACACACACACACACACACACACACACACACACACACACACACACACACACACACACACACACACACACACACACACACACACACACACACACACACACACACACACACACACACATACATACACACACATAGGAACCCAACTAGGTATTGGCACAGAATATCTGTACTTTACAGGTACAGACTAAATTTAGTTTGAACAGAATAGTCTCAAAATTATTTTTAATTGGGCAATGGAGAGACGGCAGCCATGTTTTCCTTAAATGGTAATCATTCGTCACACCTGTACTACACACACCTGTACTACACAACTGTAATACAAGACATATGTAGTACACACCCCTGTACGAAAACACACCTGTACTACAAACCTGTACTACAACACACCTTTACTACATACACCTGTTCTACAACACACCAGTACTACACATACCTGTGCTACAACACATACCTGTACCACACACCTGTGCTACAACACATACCTGTACTACACACACCTGTACTACACACACCTGTGCTACACACCCGTACAACACACAGCTGTACTACACACACCTGTACTACACACCTGTACTACGACACATACATCTGTGGAATATAGTCGTTGAGACTGGGAGCAAGAGATAGGACACAGAGAGAGATAAGAGATATTGGTGGAATACAGACTGGGAGAAGGAGATGAAAGAGAGACAGATCGTGAGACATTGGTGGTATAAAGTAATTGGTTCAGCAGACTAGAAGTATGTGGTTCTTGTTGGTCGAACTACAACATAAAAGCCTGGTTCATCTTTTCACTTATCTCCCTCTCTATCCCTCTCTCTCTCTCTCTCTCTCTCTCTCTCTCTCTCTCTCTCTCTCTCTCTCTCTCTCTCTCTCTCTCTCTCTCTCTCTCTCTCTCTCTCTCTCTCTCTCTCTCTCTCTCTCTCTCTCTCTCTCTCTCATTCTCTCTCTCTAGGTCTCTCTCTCGCCCTCTCTCTCTCTCTCTCTCTCTCTCTCTCTCTCTCTCTCTCTCTCTCTCTCTCTCTCTCTCTCTCTCTCTCTCTCTCTCTCTCTCTCTCTCTCTCTCTCTCTCTCTCTCTCTCTCTCTCTCTCTCTCTCTCTCTCTCTCTCTCTCTCTCTCTCTCTCTCTCTCTCTCCTGTTCACTGCATGTCTCTCTCTCTCTCTTGGTCCCCATCTCTCTTCATCTGTCATGTCCTATAACCCTCTTTCTCTCTCAAACTTGCTCTCTCTCTCTGTCTGAACACAATTACCCTCTCACGCTCTCTCATGTACTAGCCATCTCTCCCTCCTCCCTCACCCAACTTTACCAACTCTCTCTCTCACTCTTTCCCATCGCATGTCTCCCTCTCTCTGTCTTTTCTCTGTCCGGAGCTGCTGAAATATTTATTGATCTGTTATCCTCCCTTTTTCTCTCTCCTCTATCTCTTTCCCCTCTTTTCACAAGCACATACCATTCTCTCCCCTTTCTCCCTTCTTACGCTCCCTCTCCATGTTACCATGTGAGGTCATCAAGACCTGCAGCAACATGAGCTTAAGGAACGCTAAGGGGGGGCTCCTGTTATTTATATAAGCCTTAGCTCAGCTATTTTTGCCTTAGCTCAACTAGCCTAGCCTAGCCAAGTAGCCACAAGGGATATTCACCTATGACTTTCTGGAAACAATGATGAAGGGAATGACGTAGGCGAGTTCCTGATTTATCAGGGGATTAATAAACGGCTGCAAGTCAGACTTTGAATCACCCACGCAATATGATGCTCCTCAGTGCTGGAGTTTGGAAACAAATCTACTACGTGTGGTCCAGGGAATGTATTTAAGTAGAAACATTGCTCGACTCACTTGGCTCTCATTTCGTAAATTTGAAGCTTGGGAATTTTCACGCAAGGCGTCTGGTCAGTGGAAAAGCAGTGGTGCTGGAGTAGACCCTGGACTCCTGGTTCTCTACACGTCGATCTCTCTCCAGGGTCGCTGCCCAGCTATGCCTCGGACCCCAGCTGGGCCTCGGACTCCGGCTCTTAATCAAGAACATCTGCAATGGGTCTCCTGCCGATGATCTAACCACGCAAGCCTGAGTTTAACCCTACACAGCACGCACCAACCTTACACCAAACAACCCTGCCCATTCGACACCAAACCATCCCCAGACAACCCTAACCCTGACCAGTGAACACCAAACCCCAGATAGCCCTAACCCTGACCAGTAAACACCAAACACCAGATAGCCTTAACCCTGACCAGTAAACACCAAACACCAGATAGCCTTAACCCTGACCAGTAAACACCAAACACCAGATAGCCTTAACCCTGACCAGTAAACACCAAACACCAGATAGCCTTAACCCTGACCAGTAAACACCAAACACCAGATAGCCTTAACCCTGACCAGTAAACACCAAACACCAGATAGCCTTAACCCTGACCAGTAAACACCAAACACCAGATAGCCTTAACCCTGACCAGTAAACACCAAACACACCAGATAGGCCTTAACCCTGACCAGTGAACACCAAAACCCAGGATAGCCCTAAACCCTGACCAGTAAACACCAAACACCAGATAGCCTTAACCCGACCAGTAAACACCAAACACCAGATGAGCCTTAACCCTGACCAGTAAACACCATACACCAGATAGCCTTAACCCTGACCAGTAAACACCAAACACCAGATAGCCTTAACCCTGACCAGTAAACACCAAACACCAGATAGCCTTAACCCTGACCAGTAAACACCAAACAATACCAGACCATTGGGACCCTGCACATTAAACACCGAAACATCACACCGACCACAGCCTGAAGAGATGCCCACCAAGACACAGAGTTCTGCCAAGGCTGGTCACGTGACCAAAGGCAGGCCAAGTCAACCATAGAGAGAGGGTTTCACAGGGAGGAGTGGAGGAGGGGGTGGGAAGCGAGTGAGGGACTCCTCCAGAGTAAAAGCGTGAGGCATCTGTTGATGCTGGCAGACCCAAAAGAACCCCCTAGCCAGGCTTGGCGTTATCGTCGAGTGTTAGGGGGATGGGTGTGTGTGTGTGTGTGTGTGTGTGTGTGTGTGGTGTGTGTGTGTGTGTGTGTGTAGAGTGTGTTGGGAGGGGGGTGGGGGGAGGGGCGGGGGGGGGGGGGGGTAAGCTACCATGAACACTATCCCCACTTGGCCCCCGTGCTCTTGGAGAGAAGATGGATGTTACATTGTCTCAGAGAGTACGCCGAGTATTATGGGACAGAATCCGGTCAGCTCCGGTCCTTGCGACCACCCGAATGTTATTTTCTGAACTCTGATCTGATCCTATTCCCTTTCAGCTTCCAAAAGAAATTTGACATAGCAGCATTGCAAAACATGTGTCCCTCCCTCAGAAGCCCCATTCTCTCTCTCTCTCTCTCTCTCTCTCTCTCTCTCTCTCTCTCTCTCTCTCTCTCTCTCTCTCTCTCTCTCTCTCCCCCCTTCTCTCTCTCTCTCTCTCTCTCTCTCTCTCTCT
>OLKM01006796.1:0-13391 GCA_900291075.1 Melanogrammus aeglefinus
GCTGCGGGTGAATCTGGGTGTTGTTCTGGAAGCCCATTCACATGCCAGCTGACAGGCGGCTCTTTCAGGCTGTGCAAACACTGATTTCAAGATTCCCACCTGGTGGATTCATGGTGGATTCTGAGAGAGAAACCAACACTTGTTAGTGCATAATCAATTAAAATTTTATCAGCAACAGTTTTGGCGGATTTGATGTGGTAAAGCATAGGGCTTGTGCAAAGCGCGGTGTATGATAAACACTAAACTACATTATTCGTAACACCTTTACACTTATCTAGATGCAGAAAAGTCGAATGGATACAAGTTCGAATGGCTGAGTGGTGACAATCGAGGTAAGTGGAGCTCTGTTCTCGACAGGATTTTTTCCGTTTTGAGGATGCACGCCTTGAGTGAACGTCATGCTCTATCTCTCGCCTGCTGTGTGGCCAGAAAGAAGCGATCTCCGAACGAGTGATGTTAGGTGCGTTCCACATCTTGATTGTCCCATTTCGTCGTGAAGTTCTCTCAGTACTAGCTTTGTCTTGTATGCTTCAGGTAAGAACCAGTTGTGTGTCCTAGTTGCGTCTTTCGATGGAATATTCTTCATTATCAAGGCTGAGTCTTTCCCACGCGCGGAGTAAACACTTAGCTCGGTGCACTCGAAGATGTTTAGCTGCGCTCTACAGGCTTTTCATCTGCAAAGATGTTGCAGGCTATGGACGGGTCCAAATGATCTTGTCATTTCTCTGACGTTTACAGAATGCCCGGCTTTGAAAGGATCTAGGTGAGCAGTTGTCTTTGAGCTTACATGATGTTCGCTTTTGACTGACTGTATGCTCTTCACGTCTTTTACATCATGTCGACTGCCATCACGGACAATGTTGTGTCATTGCGGGCTCTTTTGTCTTCCACAGCTTGTATTGTATAGCTCTCTGACTGAAGGGGAAGACATTTGTGTTGCTGTGCATTTTGTCCATCCATTTCGCTTCTACTTGCTCACAGGGCATTCTTGAGAGACCATCAGCATTCATGCAGCATTCACAGTTCTCTGTGCCCGGGCCGATATTTGATAGTATAGTGTGGAAAATCCCGCCAAATTCCAGCACCCAACTATACCCGGTTGGCATTCAGTTTGGCCGTCGACAGCACATAGGTGAGGTGGGTTGTTGTCCGTGTATATAGTAGTGCAAGATGAGACCAATTAGGAGTAGTCCCGAGGAAAACGGTTCAGAGTAAACAGCCCATTCTCGAGAGCTAGGAACTCAAGCTTCCCTGAATATGAAGATGGTAATTCTCTTTTCGGCTTTGGTCAGTGTGCGGAGATGCATAGGCTATGACACACGTAGCTTTTCCCTCCATGCTCCTGCTCATGATATAGCACTGCACCCAGGCCTTGGTTTGATGCATCTGTGTGCATGATGAATGATTTGTTAAGAGCTGGGGAAGCCAAGTATAGGCGGTTCAACACAGGCAGTCAATCAATTTTTTTCCAGTATTTGTTGGTGTTTGTCAGTCCATGTTATCGGTGGGTTGGAAGGTGTCCCTTTTCTTCTCCTTTTAGCTTCCTTGTCCTTTCATTTTCTGTCTGCGTCTTTGTTGTTTGTCTGATCCAGGGTCAAGTTTCAGTCAGTGTGCATACAAGAGGACCAGCCAATGCAGGCAGGAAGAGGTCCTTTATGTACTAGGTCGGTAGTAGAGCTCAGTAATCCCATGACTGATCTCAGCTCTCCCACAGTACGTGGCCTCTTCTCCTTTAATGCTCTCACGGCGAGGGTATCAGCAGGGTCCATTTGACTGCCCTCAGCCGACACTATGCGGCCCAAGTAGCGGATCTTATGCTTGAAAACTTCACACTTACTGGGTTTCAGCTTTATTCCGTGCTGCCGAAGTCGCTGTAACACTGTCCTCACATCCTCTACGTGATTCTCGAAAGATCTACTAAAGACCAGTGTGTCGTCCAGGTAGGGTATACAGATCTCATCTCTCAGTCCTTCCAAACATTCTTCCATACAGCGCTGGAAGGCAGCTGGAGCATTCATCAGGCCAAAAGGGATTCTGATCCATTCATAAAGACCCCATGGTGTCACAAAAGCGGTGATGGGTCTGCTCTCCTTGGCCATGAAGCCCTGATGATACGCTTTCCCTTGATCCAAAAGCGAGAACCATGAGTTTCCTGCTAGGCCGTCCATTATGTCTTGTACTCTGGGAATGGGCTGACGGTCAGGGAGAGTTTTTTTGTTAACTTCACGGAAATCTATACACAGCCTTAGACTACCGTCCATTTATGTCTTGTACTCTGGGGAATGGGCTGACGCGGTCAGGAGAGAGTTTTTTTGTTTACTTCACGGAAATCTTACATACACAGCCTTGACGTAGACGTACCGTCCTTTTTTCGAACGCACACCACCACCGGTGATGCGTACGGTGAGTTAGACTTTTCTACCCCAGCCCTGGGTGATGAGGTCATTTAAGTAGTCTTTTCATTTCATCACGGTACAGTGGCTTAGGCAACAGATAGAATAGGTTCTTGCTACAGGCGCAGTGTCTTTAAGGGATATTACTGAGAGTTGCACAATTTTTCTATGCAGCCATATATCTTCATCTGATTTTGGAAAAAGGAGGCAGACTCTTCTCTTTAGCATTTTGTGGGCTATCTCTCTCTCTCTGTGTTCACTGAGATGGGTCAGATATTTACAGGGTGGGTCCACAAGCATCAGTAGTAGTTTGATTCTTTTCAACTCTGATGTGATTCATTTTAGCTGGAGGGGGAGGGCGGGGACCCCTCTAGTATTGAAGTTGGGCAGACTGCTTGGGTCTGCTGGACAGTCCCGATCACCAGTTTCTTCCTGCTAGTACTACATCGTGGTCCGTAGGGTTCTGTACACTTATAAGTGATGGAATGGTTTGGCCCCTTTAGTCACCTTTACGAGTGTTGTCACATAGCTCCAGTCCCTCTGTCCAGCGCGGGTTCACATCAGGCTCGAAGATGAATGTGGTATCTTCCTTTGGTGATTCCATAGACACATTGCACTTTACTTTGACGGACATATGTTTGGGTATAGTTATCCTCTCTTTTTTTGTCTTGACTACAAACTCGCTTGTCTGCCCATTACTGACTTGCTCTACTACAGTAGTTACTTGTTCTATGAAGGCCTTTGCCTGGCCTGGGAATGTTGCTCTTACTGTGTCCACCAGGTGTTCTCTGCCAGCATTCGACTGTTTCGATATATTATTTACAATGAGCCCAATGACATTAGAACCAATAATTGGTCGAGCAATATTTCCCTTCATTACAAGTGTGGGGACGATAACTTCTGTAGTGGGAGCCCCCGCATAAGCTAAACTAAAAGTTATCTCTACCCAACCCACATATGGCATGTTCTCTCCATTTGCTGCCACTATATCTAGAGTATCTGATGTGTCCAAAAGCTCAGAAATATCTCTCAGTCTTGTGTCTGGTAGGTTAACTTTTTTCCACAGGTCATCAATAATCGTTACTTGGGAACCTGAGTCCCACAATGCCTGGACACTGTGACCTTGGATGAAGCAATCAATCAAGTATTGTTCGCCGACTAATGGAGCCATTTTTGTCTGTTTTTCTTTCTTTTTGTAAGTATTTACAGTAACACATGACGGTGATGAACACTCTTTTCGGTGTAAAGCCCAATTATCTACTTGACATGGCCTAGAACAGTAGAGCACTTTTTTACATGATGCACATTGTTTCAGTTTTACCTCTTTGCCTTTTTTTTTTTACAGTGTGCACAGTGCTGGGACGTTGTGGTACTACTGGTCACTCCCTGTTCCGTGCGAGCGACCTTTCCCCGTTTAAAAACCTCACCACCAAACTGTCTTTGTCCCTCATTCGACAACCAAGCAAGGAAATGCTCGCTGCTTGCCCACACTATAACAGTGCATGCAATACTCCTCCGTTCCACTCTGTTGACAGCCAAAACATCTTCTCATACGCCCAGGAAAGCTGCGCTGAGGGGCAAACCTTTGCTGGTACTGGGTGGTCCCTCCCCTGTGTCTGGAAGCCAGGTGTGAAACCAGTACCCTCTGTGCCTGATCCTGCACCTGCTGATCTGAAAACTGTGGGACAGCTGTAACATTGGCTCTACCTGCTGGCGGTTGCTGTCGAGGCGTGCAATTGGGGCTGTTGGCATAGACTCTCCTGATTTGAGAACACTTCAGCTTTAAGTTCTTTTGAACATAGCCATTTTCAGACCTAATTTCCTCAAGCTGAGACAGAACATTAGGGGAGGTTTTAGTGTTTTGTTTTAACAGAGTTTTTTTCCTTCACTTCCACAGGAGCGTCGCTTGGACTGTGCTGAATTGATATTGGCGAGCTGTGACCGTTGTCCCAAAGTTTTCCTCTTATGTTGACTCTCTGTCTCAAGTGCACATGCTGTTCTGTTGTCATTCGCTCAAGTAGCAGTTCATCAGCGATGGCAGTTTGTTCAAGGTAAGGCTGAAGATCGCGCTTGACGTTGTCATTTAGTAGGCCAGTTAGCACAGTGTGAAGAAACATTTTCTGCACTAACCCTGGGTCATATTGGAGAGCCGACTCAGACTCCTGGGAAGCGAACAAAATCTTTTGTCTCAGGTCGAAACTACGAAACAGGAAGTTCTGTGGAGTTTCTTTGATGCCCTGCACCTCTGAGGACAGTTGCTTATAGAGGTCAGTTGCACTTTTCTCCTGGTAATGAGAACGGAGTATTCGCCTTAATATGGGTAAAGTCAAGTTGGATTTTCCCTCTAAATAGCTACGAAGTTGCATGCCAGGGGATATTGCTTTTATTACTGCATCTACAATTTCACTCTCTGGAAACCCCTTGTTTAGGCCATGTTCGATTTGGCGGGCTAAGCTTGAAAATGTCAATCGATCTTTCTGACCGGGCTCACCGATCTGGCCATTTACCTTAAAGTCCTTATGCCATGGAGGAAGTGCAGGGGGGTGGGCTGTGATCTGTGTCAACTTCCTAGTGGGAGCCATGTTTTTAATTTCTCTCATTTCTTGTTTGTCATTTGGTTTCTGTGTGTTTTGCCAACTGAAGCTGCAAGACCTCAATTTCCCTTAATATTCTTTTCCTCCTCGTCATTCTGTTTTTCCTGTGTGTCGCTTACTTGTTTTAACGTGCCATTCTCCGCAGCTGTCTGGAGCTCAGAAATGTTATGTTGGAGATGGAGCAATCGAGACATCCTTTCATCCTCAAGTTTTCCTAGCTCTTCACTCTGTATGTAGTTTGAAATCAACGCGATGAGGGCTGCTCGACCCTTGCCAGTCACATGCTCAAACTCAGCTCCGGCGATGGTTAGACTATCACACAAATCCACTAGATGATCTCTAGACAGCACACACAATTCCTGTATAACTTCTAGCTGTATTTTCTCCAATTCTGATTTAATCCACATTTTCTTCTTTTATTTATCCTTTTTTAGAGCCTGGTTATTAGCGTTGTGAAATGATACCTTTTAATCTTTGGGTAGTAGTTGTAGCTCTCCTGGTATAAAGTAATACCTCAGATCGCTTGCATTCAGCCCTCTTCTTCTTGTTCAAAAGTGCCTTCAGGTTGCTGGTGATCCAGGGCTTGTTGTTGGAGAAGCAGCTTACAGTCAGGGCTGGCATGGTGGTGTCCTCACAGAATCTGATGTACTCAGTGATGCAGTCAGTCATATTATCAATGTCCTCCCCATGTGGCTCACAGAGTGTTACATCCCAGTCTGTTGACTCAAAGCAGTCCTGCAGTGCCTCAGTGGCCTCATGCGTCCACTTCCTCACTGTCCTGGTGTGCTTGGGTTGTCTTCTCACCAGAGGGACATACCTGGGAGTCAGCATGACCAAGTTGTGGTCTGACCTGCCGAGGGAGGGGAGGGCTGTGGCATCATATGCATCAGTGGCATTGGCATATAGAAGATCCAGCGTTTTATTGTCTCTAGTGGGGCAGTCAATATACTGGTGAAAGTTATTTAAAGTTTTGTCCAGTGAAGCATGATTAAAATCACCTGTAATAACCATGAATGCATCCGGGTGTTCAGTCAGTAGTTTAGCAGCTGTGGAGCTGATGGCTTCACAGGCTACCGCTGCATCAGCTGACGGGGGGATGTAAACAGCGATAACAACGGTGGACGTGAACTCCCTCGGTAAATAATACGGGCACATTCCCACTGCTAGCAGTTCAATGTCTGGGGTACAGAGACGTTCCTTCACATTCACATGTCCGGGATTGCACCACCTCTCACTGACATAAAGTGCAAGTCCGCCACCCTTTTTCTTCAGACTTTTGGCAAAGTCTCTGTCTCCCCGTATCAAACTGTAGCCTGTAACCTCAACGCTGCTGTCCGGGATGTGCGAGTGCAGCCATGTTTCACTGAAGCAAAATGTGCTACACTCACGGTATTCCCTCTGGGTCTTCACAAGCGCTGCCAGTTCATCCGTTTTATTCCCCAAAGACCTCACGTTTCCCGTTATAATCGCCGGGACCGCTGGTTTATGTCTTCTCCCTTTTTCCTTCCGTTTGGCTCCAGACCTGTTAAGGTTAAACGATGCTGAACCCAAGAGCAGACGGAGACGAAGTTGAATTGAAGAAAAAGGGTTTATTGAACGAGGCGGGGAGGCAGGTATTGGATGAGGTTGCCGGGGCAGGAGCGAGGCAGGCGATCTGGAGCGAAGGATCCGGATAACTGTAGGCAGAGGAAAAACAGAGTTGAGTAGTGGTCAAGAACTACGAGACGAGGAATGAGAGCGAGGTAACACGAATACTTGAGCCAGGCGTGTATCATTACCACAGTAGTCCTTAGTACAATCTGGCACCGACAGCAGGGAATCCAAGGGTTTATGAAGAGGAGTTGATTGGAGATGAAGACCAGGTGAGCTTAATTGCAGAATAGGTCCAGGTGTGAAGTGAGACAGACAGGAGGAGTGGCAGACCCAGGAGGTGGAAAAACACAGCAAACTGCTGTGACCACAACAAGACCTGCAACCCCGGCGTCTCCTCCGTAACTCCTGCGGGACCACAGGTCTGTCTCCAGGCAGTAGCACGGGTTTACACAGTGCAAACAGCTGTTCACGCGGGAAAACAATGGTCTCACTACTACCAGCGGCAAAGGTCCCGGTTACAAAGAGGAGAAAAAGTGGTAGAAAAACGCGGAGAAGGGTAACAAAACTAAGTCCAGCCATTGTCACAACTCTTACGAACAGATTGTGATTGATCAGAAAAACAAACGAAAAGAACAAACCGACAAATAAACGAAAGTTTAAAAAACACGACGGGAGCTGCGGCTACAGGCAGCCACCTGAGACGGCGCCAGACGGTGGAGACGTAATAACTTTTAGTCTAACCCTTAAGATGAAGTGAAGAACCTGTGCGGTTGTCAGCCTGGTTCGCCAGCGGAGTCGGCCAGGTATCAATACCCGTAGAAAGGGTCTCATTGTATGCAAAGGCCACGCGCAAAGCCGCTCCTCCTTTCCTGTCGGCATATTTGGCAGTGTATATGTTAAAGAACGGGGTGAGGGGACCTAAGCGCTGGACACAGGGAGGCAGAGACGGGGTAAAAGGAAACAGGGTTTATTGGGACAAGGTAACAAGCTGGGGCGAAGCAAGCGGTAGTCAGGCAGGCGAGGGTCCGGCAACAGGGAGTTAGTCAGGCAGGCAAGGACTCGCCGATAGGCCAACCCGGTCTCACGAAAATTCGTGACACTGTCACGTTATTTAATCTATTTTTCGTGATCAGCGACACGTATTTTCAAAATTTTCGTGTCCAGAAGCACAATTTTCAAGCTCATGTATCTCAATTGGAAGTATTTGTCGTGTCACTAAGCACGACTTCCAAACTAAGGTTCTGTCCGGCAGCGTTCTCCCTAACGTCCCTGAAGGAAGCTCCGTACAGAACATTGATTGTTATAGTGTTATATTGAAATTGTCTGCGATAAATCTAACAATGTGACAGCTTTTGGCCACCCGTTTTCTTACTTAAAATGTCTGTGATGATAACTAACAATACGACAGCTTTTGGCCACCCGTTTCTACTTTCGCCTTTGATTCTGAGAAATTGTAACAATTCACGGATATACTAAATGCAGGTGGGCTGCTCTGTAGGCAAACCGCGAAGGAAACAAGGATAGCTGCTTCATCTGTTCTTTTTAGTATGTCTTGATGTTTATTGTACCTACCCATCTATTGTCTTGTTCTTGGCTATGTGCAGGGACGTTGGAAGTAGTGGTGCGGGGGGTATTGGATTGTTGTTGTCAAGGGGCAGACGAGGGGACCCAAATGCTGGACACAGGGAGACGGAGACGGAATAAAGGGATGAAGTTTATTCAGTCGACAGGCGAGTAGTCAGACAAACAGGGATCAGGAACCAGCGGGGTAGTCAGACAGGCGGGGATCAGGAACCGGCAGGAGAGTCAGACAGGCGAGGATCAGGAACCAGAAGGAGAGTCAGACAGGCAGGGATCAGGAACCGGCAGGAGAGTCAGACAGGCAGGGATCAGGAACCGGCAGGAGAGTCAGACAGGCAGGGATCAGGAACCAGCGGGGTAGTCAGACAGGCGGGGATCAGGAACCGGCAGGAGAGTCAGACAGGCAGGGATCAGGAACCAGCGGGGTAGTCAGGCAGGCGGGGATCAGGAACCAGAAGGAGAGTCAGACAGGCAGGGATCAGGAACCGGCAGGCAAGCAAGGGAGCAACGGCAGGCGGGTAGTCAGGCAGGCAGGGGTTCGGCGACCGGAGAAGACTAGAAAAGGGAAAGGGAGAGTCACTACGGGAACAGGCTGAGATACTCAAGAAACGCTGGTAGGACCGATACTAACAGTGAAGACGTAACGACGAACTGGCGCCGGCTGATAGGAAATCCCCGGCTTATGTAGGGACGATCATCAAAGAAGATTGCGTGCAGGTGCGGGAGAAGGAGGCCCACCAGCGTCCAATAGCCACTAGATGGCGGCATTGGACCGCGTAGCAGGCCGCGACGTGACAGTACCCCCCCCTCTAGGGACGCCTCTCGGCGGACGACCCACAGCCGGCGGACGACCCACAGCCGACGGATGGTCCCGATGGAAATCCCGAACGAGCGAGGCATCCAGGATACTCCTCCGGGGAACCCAGGAGCGCTCCTCGGGCCTGTACCCCTCCCAGTCGACAAGATACTGGGTGGCCCCCGGCCGCGGGCGACGTACCTCCAGGAGCGGCAGAACTGTCCACGCCGGATGGTTGTCGATGACCCTGGGCGGAGGGTGGAGGCGGAGCAGGAGGAGACAACGGGCTGGTGGAGACAGGCTTGAGCTGGGAGACATGGAAGGTCGGATGGACACGGAGAGATGGAGGGAGTCGGAGACGAACGGCACAGGGGTTGATGATAGCCTCCACCTCGAAAGGGCCGATGAACCGGGGTGAGATCTTAGGGGAGATCCCCTTCAAGGGAAGATCCTTCGCCCGAAGCCACACCGACTGTCCGGGAGTGTACTGGGGGGCAGGCAGACGGCGCCTATTGGCCTGCAGTTGGGGAGCGGAGAGATGCGCGGAGCAGTGCGGTGCGTGTGCGCTTCCAAGTGCGCCGGCACCTGCGCATATGAGCCTGGACAAACGGGACAGAGATCTCCTCCTCCAACTCGGGAAACAAGGGCGGTTGGTAACCCAGCGAGGCCATAAACGGGGACAAGCCGGTGGATGCGTTGACCAGCGTGTTGTGGGCATACTCGACCCAGGGAAGCTGAGAGGTCCAGGAGGAGGGGTTGGCCGTGAGAGACACAACGGAGTGCGGCTCCATCTCTCTGGTTTGGCCCGCGCCGATTGTCCACATTGGACTGGGGGTGGAACCCGGAGGACAGGCTGGGCGTGGCCCCTAAAGCCGCACAGAATGCACGCCACACCTGAGAGGTGAACTGGGGGCCCCTGTCGGAAACGATGTCCGCAGGGATGCCATGGAGACGAAACACGTGCCTGACCAGGAGATCCGCCGTCTCACTCGAGGAGGGAGCTTGGGAAGAGCGACGAAGTGTGCAGCCTTGGAGAACCGATCGATCACCGTGAGGATGGTGGTGTTGCCACCGGACGTGGGCAGGCCGGTGACGAAGTCCAGGGCGATGTGTGACCACGGTCGGCTAGGAATGGGCAGAGGCCGAAGCAGCCCTGAACGGGGACGAGTCGAGGTCTTATTCCGGGCACAGGTAGCGCACGCCGCAATGAAGGCACGGACATCCGCATCCATGGAAGGCCACCAGAATCGCCGGCGGATGAACTCCAGGGTGCGCGTAATTCCCGGGTGACAGGTGAGCTTGGAGGAATGGCCCCAGAGCAGCACTCTGGATCGTACCTCGTCCGCGACGAACAAACCGATTCGGGGGACCGGAACCAGGATCCGGCTGCTGCCCCTGTGCAAGGCGCACCGCAGACTCAACCTCCCAGGTGAGTGTGGCGATCCGACAAGCGGGAAGGCAGGAATGGTCGTGGTTCGTCATACTCGGGTCCTCGGGGGAGTACAGGCGGGACAAGGCAGGTAGGTCAAATGAAAAATTCAAATCTCTCCCGAAGGAATAAGGCCCACCTAGCCTGTCGCGAATTCAGTCTCCTGGCTGCCTGAATGTATGCCAGGTTGCGGTCGTGGTCGTCGTCCAGACAAATATAAGACAGGGCCGCGCGCCCTCCAGCCAATGCCGCCACTCCTCTCAATGGCAAGCTTTGATGGCACAAGAAGCTCGGCGTTGCCCGACATTCCATAATTCCTCTCCGGCGGCGGACAACCGGCGGGAGAAAAAGCACAGGGGTGGAGCTTGTGGTCGGATGGGAGAGAGCGCTGGGAGAGGACCGCAGCCTCACTCTCCAGGGTCGGAAGCGTCGAGGCCTTCCACCACGAAACTGAGGGGCGGGATCGGGCTGGATCGAGGATGGGAGCGGAACGAACGAAGCGTCTCTTGAACACCCAGAGAATTGCGGCCTCCGCCTCAGGCGTTCCAGCAGAGAATGAGCTCTTTGGTAGACGTCAGCGCTGTTGAGAGGTGCCACACGAACTGTCACTGTAGCCCGAATGAAACCCGTCTATAAACATTAGCAAAGCCCAAGGAACTGCTGCAACTCTCGTTCGCGGGTCGCGAGGGGGAACGGTCCACTCCGCCCACCGCTGAACATCCTTGGACGGATCATCCTGATCTGGGCCTCTGATCGATGATGTAGCCCAGGAATGAAGACGGAATAGACGTGGAGTCGCCCTTCTGCCTCGACTGTACAGACGACTGATACACGAACGTCTCCAGCAACTCGCTGGAGCTACCTGCCCGGACCGTGAACCTGTGCTCCTCCACGGATCTAGAGAAAATCAGAAAAGTTGTCATACATATAACACACAAACAGAAGCGGTTAAACAATGTCCCGGGAGACATCGTTACCAGACACTGGAAGACACGGGGGCATTGGTGGAGTGCTAACCGACCATAACTAAATTACTCGAATGACCCAACGGCGCGTGTTGGAAACGCGTCTTCCACTCATCCCCCTCCGCGAATGCGGACACCAGTGCGGTATGCGTTGCGACAGATACCGAGCTTTGAAAAACCACGGCTCCCGTGAGAGAGGAGACGAAGGCAGAACTATCATCGAGGTACAAGGGAATACCTGATTCTCACAGTGATATGTGTTCAGAACCCGTAGTCATAATCGCAGGCACGAAGCGAACCGGTCCTTCTTTCCCCACAAAGAAGACCCGCCCGCTCGCTCGCCGCGAAAGAGAAGGGGCGAGTGATCAGCGGAGAGGGACCTCCCCGATATCGCTCTCCTCATTGACTCCCGCTCCAGGCGGAGCTTGACTGAATAGGCGATCTCCGGTATACCAGACGCGAGCTCGCGAGAAGACGCAAAGGTCGAGTCGCAAATCATAGAGGACGTGTGGGGGCAGGGACAGAAGCGCGGACTTACTGTAACATCCTCCCAAGGTCGTATAGGTACTCCTCCGAACGGAGGACAGGTCAGGGAGGGACGGCGGCATAACAACGAGCTCCGGCGCCGAGTGACTGGGCGACCGCAAAACATATGGGACAGACCAGCATGTGATACTCCAAGACACCATCCGACGGTACCCATGCCATCTGGGGTTGTGAAGTCTTGAGCCAGGGGTATACCACCAGAACACCGGGAGCAGAGGGGACTTGAAATAATAACTAAAAAGCGAGATGGACTCTGATGATGTCCCCGAAACAGCATCATGCACCGGAACGTGCGGTGCGCTCCACCCGCGGTGAGGGTCCTCTCCGTCCCAACCTGGGTCTCCGATAGGAGATCCAAGGAACCGTGTCAATCCCAAGCGGAGACCAGCTCCCAATCAATAAACTCTCATACCGCTCGGAGTCCAGGAGGATAGGAGACGGTAGAGTCTGAGCACGCCAACAGGAGAAGAGCCTCAGGAGGGACGGACACCGAGGGATTACAGGAGCGGCTCTGGCCAGGAATCCCTTCGGATATAATGAGAGGACCTGATATGTTTTCCAGAGAGCGGAGCAACCACGACCGGAGATGGGCCTGAACGACCACAGTAAAGACAGGCTCCCGAGCGCATCCGGCGTTCCCTCATCTCCTCAAGAGGAAAGACGCTAATACCTCTATCTTCACTGCGGCTCAGGAGACGAAGCCCACGCTCAGCGCGAGATGGAGAGCGGAGGACGAACGGAGAGGAACGAGGCGTTGCCACGCGAGACGTACGAACGGAGGAGCGTGGCTACCGAGACCGTTGAGCTCTCTCTCTCTGCGGCGCTCCGTAAGTCGAATTGTCCAATCTAATGGAAGAAAACGATCAGCTGATCTAGACCCTCCTCTCCTCGGCCGGAGAAGATCCAGGCGCTGTCCTTCGACCTCGTCAGAGAAGCCAGCCGCCCAGAAAAACCCCCGTAGACCTTCCTCGTTCAGCGCCGCTCTGAGTGCCACATAGGGTGCGGAGTTATCACGCGAGAAGGAAGCAGACACATGGCGGGATCCCTGCGAAGGCGCAGAGAGACGCCGAGGCAAGCTACTCTTCCCCGCGACCGGATGACTCCAAACACCCTCCCGCATCTCTTCAGCTCGTGAGACCGCAGTAGAGTTGCATGAAGCCCGCGCACCACGATTCCCAATTACGGCCGGCCGCCCACGCGAGAGCCTTCCCCTCGCAGGGAGCGATAGGTCAAGCTAATCCACGCGACTGTATCGGTGGAGGTAAGTCTGGGCTGAAGCTCGAAACCTAGAGAGCACTGTACTAGGCAAAGGATCAGACGACAGGTTCCCAGGTCCCCTCGTGCGTTTCCGGCGGCCGAATGCACGTCACGGGATGCAGGGTGCTTGGAATGTGGTGTCGGAGAGACGGTGCGCGCCGGAGTGAAAACGAACTGCTTAAATCCTGCAGGCTAGAAAGAATCTCCTGAAGATCCTATCTGCCTAGCAGTCAGAGA
>OLKM01006797.1:0-13386 GCA_900291075.1 Melanogrammus aeglefinus
ATTAAATCAAACACATGTTACAGGATTTAATTGAAAGCTAGAGAGAGTTGAAATTTCTGTTTATATTTATTTATTTTAGTTTAAATTAATATTGATATAAAATGAAAAAATGAAAATCAATAACTTATTTTATTTTTTTATATTTTTAACTAACATCTGTATGTCATTGCAGGCCACCAGGAATGTTTTTGCGGGCCGCCATTGGCCCACGGGCCGCACTTTGGGAACCCCTGCTGTAGTCCTTTTAGGAGATGCAGCCTACCCTTTACTGCCTTGGCTTATGAAGCCATTCCGGGAGGCAAGAGCAACACAGGAACAAATTTACTTTAACTACCGCCTTAGCCAGGCAAGAATGACCGTTGAGAGGGCCTTTGGGCGCCTCAAAGGTCGCTGGAGATGCTTCCTTAAACAGAATGAAACTCACATTACTCTGGTCAGTCAAGTCATCTCAGCCTGTTGTGTGTTACACAACTTTTGTGTAGCACAGATTGAGGAATACGATGAGGAGGGAGAAATTGTGGAAGGTGAAGATGAGTGGAATAGAGTGGATGAAGGAATCCTGTGCATACCAAAGACCGGCGGGCACATGGCTGACTTCCTGTTTGACGTCCCCCTGAGGTCAAAGGTCACCAAATTGTTTGGTTGTCCCCAGGATGATGTCATGAGTGTATGTACCAAGTTTGGCTATGTGTGGCTATATTAAAGAGTTGCTGAGAATAGGCTTACTTCATGTTTGGCGGCTTTGCGTTCAAGTTTGATTGTATGTCATGGCCAAACGGTTTTGAATTTGAAAAAGCTGTTTGACTCATTTGTTTAGCTTGGTCTGAAGACCATATATGGCAGACTGGACAGAATTTGTGGCCTGTGGATATGTACTATTGATTTTGAAAACTTTCAACATGGTGGCCAATTAATTTATTAGCTATATGAAGAGGTCTGACAGTATCACCAGACATTGAAAATAAGTTTGAAATATACTCATGTGAAGAGAGAGGAGTTAAAACACATCTTCATTAATTATAGCGCCCCCTAGAGCCCAAAAGTCACCAAATTGAATGAGTGTCTCTATTCGATAATGAAGATCATCTGCGCCAAGTTTCGAGGTGATTGGAAAAAATCTGATAGATGTATTTTGAAGATAATATAAACCAAGATGGCGGAAAATCCATGACGACACATGGAGTGTAGCATCCCCACTGATGAATGGTCCAGACTTAAACTGATGGCTTTCTTGTTTTATTGAAATCCTTCCGTAGAGAGCTATAGGCAGAGCACAAATACAATGCATTAACTACCTAGCCAGTGTAATGTATTAACTTCCTAGCCAGTGTAATGTATTACCTTAACATAACATTTGGTATAATTACGTGGTATATGAATGTGAGAAATGTCTTATTACAGTACAAAATCATTTCAAATAACATTAACACATGTTAACCGTATATTATCACATGAACACGGACCTTGTGCCTATTCGGCGGGGGCTAAATCAATTCAATATTTAACCTTATCTATATCGCTATCCTTCTTTCCCTGTTTATGTTTCTGTTATTTTCCTTCGTTCATGCTAGGAACTCTCCATACAGCACATTATATCAAAATAAAAGTCCTTCCAACAAGGCAGTATAAGTCGTCAATACACCAAAAAAGTAAAAAAAAAAAATTATAGCTTGTGAGTATACTCAATAGTGCTGTGTATTCTTTAGAACAAATTTAGAAATTGGGTCCTTTACAGGGAGCGTTGAGTTTGGCTCGGCCCAAGGATTCTAATGATACCTTGTTTGTGAATAGTTTGTGTGTGTCTTGGGTTTGATACAACAGAGATGTTTGACCTATTGGTGTACAGCACATGTTTTTCTTAAGCCGTATCTATGAAAATTCTATTGTACTCTATCCATGTCCATCCAGCCACAGCTTCTTGTTGACCTAGTTCACATTTGGCATGGCATGCGTTCAAGGCAATCCGATCTAAGTAAGATATCGTACACCTATTGTATACCCTGGGGCTCCACCAGAGCACAAAAAGCTGCAATGACAAGTCATCATCCTTGATTAAGATTAGCAATACGATGTTACGATCCAGATCAAAAGATGAACCATCCCTCCATTGGCACGTTTCCACCGGCTGGTGCGGCTGGGCCCAGTACGACTAGGTCCGGTAGTGTAGGGCGCAGCTCAGTTACAGCTCGCGTTTCCTCTGCTTAGAGAACCCTTTATGGTATAGGCAAGGTTAAAGCCGAAGGGCGATAACCGCGGCAGTTAAGTAAGCATCGTGACCCCAACACAGTGTAGCCTGCTAATAAATGCAATGAAAAAGAATAACGCCACACAATAAACAAAGCGTAACAATGTAGGACGTCCAAGAAGGAGGGCAAACTTTTGTGCGACATTTTATTCAATAAACAAAGCTTTCACCGTTGTCCAGAAATACCTCGCGGGTAAGGTGCTTGTTTGTTATTATCCCCCTGGTCGCACGTAAGTGGCGATTCTGTTGACCAATCACAGGACGGCGGGTGCAGCTCGAACTTGTTGGACCCTTTCGGACCGCTTGGTACCCCAACAGAGGAGTACTGAGAGATAAGTACGGCTAATCATGACTAAGTCCGGACCCCACCGACTTTTGGAAGTGGAAAAAGATAGAAGGTGATGGTGATGAATCAGTCAATGTTTTTCTGTTTGCTCTATGGGGCAAATGCTTCCCCCATTAACACACTAGGGTGTATGTAAAATATCTTCACTTTATCTTCACTATCTACAGCACACTGAGATAACAAGCTCTGCCTCCAACAGATGAAAACTTTGTTCCCCATTTTACAGCTCACATGCAAATGATTTTGGAAAGCTGGTGACACATCGGTAAGTCCAAGAGTGAACATTAATGACTATGGATGGACAAGAGCAGGATCAGGGGCACCTCACCCAACATACAGAATTAAATTTGGACCCAATGAACTGTTGCAAGTCATTGCATGTACTTGTCAAGGTTTTACTAGTCACCACAATGTATGGGAGGAAATTGTAGCTGCAAAGGGGCTGGCTTGTCTTGTGCATCATATTGAAAATATGAGGGAAATTATGTCTTTCAAAATCCTCACACTAAATCAGCAAGTCAGCTTGCCGGATCACTTGCGGCACCCTGAACACGGCGAACACACTCGCGGTCGCCACAATATTGTTGTACTTAAAAACGTCTAATAAAATAATAATTAAATAGACATAACATAACAGGCAAATGAAATAAAAGTTTTAATTTATCAGACATTTTTCTTGATTTGTTCCGAGCACAGCCCTCAGTCCCTCTACCAGAATCTTGTACTTCCATTTCATTTCTGTACCTACTCAATTGACTCAGTCTGGGTAAGGGTAATTCTATTCCGGTGTAAAATGGATTTGGGATATGTTTTGTATGATAACGAGTTGAAACGTTTGTTTTGGAGCACAACAACCGTATATAGTCGCTTTCTTCAGTTGGCTGTTTTTAGCCGATTCTATCAAAACGCTATAAACTTGGAACGATGGGGGCACTGGTTATGGTAAAAACTAAATCGCTATTTTAAACTAGTTAAAAGGCTAAAAGTAACCCAACACTTCTTTGGTAGTATAGAGATCGCTAAGACATGTGACCAAATGGACTGCAACGTCATCAGAACGCAAAGAATTATGGGAATGTTTGGCTCGTTTACATGGGCTAGCATAGCAGGCCAGTGTTGTGGCATGGAAATAATTAAAAATTAGCGTGATAACAGAATACAATCCTACAAAATGCAGCGGGCTAAAGAAAACATTGTCGGACCATACCGCCTAAAACTAAATCATAATGCAAAGACGAGGTATGACGAGAAAATAAAGGGAATCGAAGAACTGGACCCTTACGAGCATAGCGACTGGTCAGGGAACGTCAACCTGTTGCCCAACTCCAGCACCCTATTATATTACAAACTAAATGATATTAAGTGTTAGTGCTTACACACACAAAGTTTTCAGTAACTTCAAGTCACTGCAGCAGGCCCAGGTCTTTTTTACAGATGGGTGGGTCCAGGACCTGGAGATGGTAAAAGTGGGGCAGAAAACTGTCGTCCGTTCAAAGGTAAGCTTATGCTAATGTTTTAAGCACCACACTCCTCGTTCTCACTCATCTAACTGCATGCAGTCAGAATTCAACAAACCAACGTGCTAAGACAAACACATCATGCATAAGTTAAATGGTAAATTGTGAAAAAAATGACTCGTTTACTGCTCTTAATAAAAGCGATTTCTAGTAAAACACTGTTGTTGGAGCTACTGGTGCATGAGCCTTTTGGCGGGTGTCTGACTGTTAATTAATAATGCTTTTATGGTCTTAGGTGAATCACTCCATGCGACTCAGCCAGAAGCCCCTACAGCCATGGGTCATACTTACAGCATGTGGGGAAGTGGAGAGCGCTCACTGCACTTGTATGGCTGGCGTGGCAGAGAAGTGCGCACATGTGGCAGCCCTCCTGTACAAGATCGATACAACTGTGCGTCTGCGGGGAAATGTGACTCCAACAGATGTTGAAGCGTACTGGGTGATGCCCTCCAATATAACCAAAGTGCAGGGAGTGCCTGGCCATACTATTGACTTTATAACAAGCTCAGCCCGAAAAAAGGCACTTGATCGGTCAGTGTGTGGAGACACCAGCACAGCACCCAAGATCCGGACCCGCTCAGGTGGCACATGTTTACCGCAGAAGACACTTGCTGATTTAAAACCCCTCACAGAACTCATGCATGCACACAGGTCCGGACTGTGCTCTGTAATGGAGGAATTCTGCCACCTCTATGTTGACCCCATTCAGCCATGTGTCCTGCCCAAGTCACTGCTGCGTCTTCGCGACCCCAAAATGGATGGGCTGTGACTTGACGGTCCTGCTTCAACACTGTGAGGGCCTGACACACCTTGTGGCAGTGACAGCCACAGAGGCAGCTGCACTGGAAAAGAACACAGGGCAGCAGCACAAGTCTGACATATGGCACAGCACAACGGCTGGAAGGATAACCGCCTCCATCATACACGCTGTGGTCTCCACCTCCATAACCAGACCAGCAAAGTCAACTGTGCAAAAGGTGTGCTATCCACAGAAACCTTCACTGAGACAGACTGACAGTGGCCCACAGGCCATAAATGGGGGAGGAGAAAAAGAGGCTACGGCAAGGGTCTCCCTACATCACACAGACGGAGACTGTGGCACAGGACATGAAGTGAGAACACTGTGGATTCATAATCCAACCCTTCTTTCCTGAAATAGGCGCGATCCTGACGCACTTGTGCATTGTGCATGTTGCGGGAAAGGATGTGTGGAGATTAAATGCCCTTTTAAGCACAAGGACCATAACATTCTACAGGCATGTACTGACAAGGAGTTTTTTCTGCAGTTCACAGAAGGATGGATGGAGTTGAAGCAGACCCACAAGTACTACAAACAGGTACAAACTCAGATCTTTGTCACCAAGTCACAGTTCTGTGACTTGCGTTGTTTTGGACGACCAAGAGCCTTGCAGCTGTCGGCGTGTCATGCCTGACGTAGAACTTATGGGACACATTTGCCAACAGCACAGACATTTTTTTACAAGGTTGTCCTAACCTGAGCTTGGTACCCGTCACTACACTCAACCCCACCCCCTGATGCCTTCAGCTGAGCTACCTGGTGCTCCAGCCCGATTCCAGCCCACAGACAAACCCAAAAACGAGCACAGAAGAAGCACAGTCCAGAAAAACATTGGCAACATTACAGCCAGGTCAAACACCCAAGCACAAGGTTGTCCCACCAGCCCCTACCAGCACCCCCCCTTCAGCTGACCTACCTGTGCCTCCAGCTGAGCTACCTGTGCCATTAGTTGATTCACAGCCCACAGACAAAAACAAAAAACGAGCACGAAAAAAGCAATCAAACACCATTGGCCACACTGCAGCCAGGTAACACCCCCCAGCCAAAAGAAGGCATGTGGAAAGGACTGGTGTCGGTAACTGACCTTCATCCAGTTTGTTGTGAGCAGTGTCCCCCTTTTAATCTGCCTACGTCAACGGTGATTCCTGTGTGTTCGAGCTTTCATGGCAATAAAGTATTGAATCTTGAGATCTTTGTGGTGCTTTTGCAGAAGGCCTTGAAGCAGTTTGATGACATGGTTGCTTGTGATAATCAGAACTGTCCTATACAGTGGTTTCAATTAAGTTGCGTAGGACTTCAGCAGCGCACCAGCCAGAGGAGAGTCATGGCATGCGTGCTTGCACAAGTTGGTTGCTTTGTTTACTACTTTAATTTATTGCAATTGTGTTCTGCAACTAAAGAACACTGATTTTGCACAATTCTTCTTACTTATTACAGATAAAGGAGTGAGCAGGAATTTAATTTCAGGTCTTTGTGTATTTTATTTACAGAGATGGCTAAAAATCATTACATGTGAAGTGACAAAATCTTTTGGAAAACAAAACATATTTACATGGTGTATATATATTTTACATGTGCATATTTACATTAGATGTGAGCCATGGTGTATAATTCTAACTAGGACTGCTTACAACAATATAGGACACATATTTGGTCAAAAGCACGGCACACAACCACAATTTTAATCTACAAAGTCTTATTATCTCCCCCACACAAAGGCACCACAAAGCCAAGGCGTATTGTGTGATTTAATATGTTGAACTTTAGAGCGCATACACCCTATCACACTCGCTCCACGTGGATCTGCCTGACATGAGCTAAACTTCCCTGGTCTCTTCCACATCTTTTGCATTAAGTTGGCTGTGGCCCCCTGGTGAAGGCAGGTATTTTCAGTGTAGCGCCACAAGGGCAAACCACTTTCTTTCAATATCAAATCCACGTCCGCTACACACAGGTCTCATAGGCGAGAGCTTCTGAAGAAAGCCACAGTTCTGGTTGATCTTCTTCATATCACTGGGCACGCCCCCCCCCCACCCTTTGAAATGAAAGAGATGGTACCTTGTGGTGTTATGCCAATGAGATATTTCATTGTGTACTGCTTTTGTAGTTCGAATTATGTCTGTGCCTTTGCACGTAAATTTTGTGCCCTTTCAATGAAAGCTCAAAGCAGTCAATAATAACCAGTAACACGATTCCAACACATTCTACATTACTGAATGTGGCCATGCTTGCCTGTATAACAAATGTCGCTTTGGCCAGTACACCAAAGGCTGAGGTGTGCATGCAGTACATTTGATGGTCTCAAAGAACAGATTGTTGCATGCGGTATGTCGGCTTAATGTATAAGAGGTGTCTGCATCATGATGTTCGACAGGCAGATCAAAGTCTTAAGCGCATAAGGGTCAGGAGGAGGCATTTTAAAATGGAGAGTTTTTCTTTCTTGTTTTTTGATTTTGGTAGACTGGGAATGATTTGCATCAGCACACCCATCTAACAGACTGAAAGATGGAAGGGCCAGTGTAGTACTCTTACCTTTAAATCATTGTCTTTGAGAAAATTCTCATCCAGGCCTTTATTGGAGCTCTCCCTTGCAGTTTTGCGATTCTCCTCCTTGCAGATACGGGATATTTCTTTGGAGTCTAAGGCACACTTGGTGCACTTCTCGATGTTCATCGCATTCCCTATTTGGCACACAGCATCCCCTGATGTTTTCAGTCTCCATATCTTCCTCTCTGCATGCATTGTCTGGGCTGGTGGTAGGGGGCTGAGTCTCTTTGTCCTTCCATCTCAGCACAGGGTGCAGATAATAACAATAACACAAGTAATAACAATCTAGGAAAAATAAATTGTCCAATCTCTGTACTTGCTGTATGCCCAGGGCCCACTGTTTTTAAAACAGTGTAATCTACATGGAAAATGTATCCGATTTGAAATCCATGTTTCTGCATCTGTGATCAAGGGACCGGTTTAAAAGTAATCATTGATTCCACCACTCACAGACATGGGGATTATCAATCTGATCACTTTTGATCCAAATGACAGTTTTTTGAGAACGCCCAGGGGGTGTGACTTTCACACCATACTTTCTTTACTGATAGCTGCTCTGGCATTAGCATGCCAAATGCCTAATGACCTCCTAGGATTGGATTGGGCCTTTGAGTCAGAAAGCCTACAACCTCTGTGATGGAAAGAGTACTTACACTTAGGTTCAATCCTTTGGTCTAGATAAAACAACACTCTGGACATAAGACATATATTGAATCTACTTGCGGTCTGATTACCAATATTTACCTGGGAACAAATGGTGTGCGTTCATTCCAACGTCAGTTCTCAGGGACCGGTGTGGACTCAGTGCCCGGAGATGGGGGTGGAATTCACGAGACCTTTCCATCTCTCAGTTGCAGATGTAGTGTTGTCTGACAAGTAACAATAAAATAAATGTTGTCATATACAAACACTATTCCAAAGCATCCAGATTAGCTATTTACACAGGGACAACATATATTGTATGATTTCGAGATTTACCTGGTATAAGTTAATGCAGCTATTGGATCCAGACTTCAGCCTCAGTGACCAGCAGGGACCAGTGTGGTCACAGTCCCTAGCGATGGGGTATGCGGTTGTCTGTGACCTTCGTCGCTCTTCCTCCTAAATCCGCTTGAGACCGTGTTCGTAACTTTGGACCTCAGTATGGCCGAGGTACAGAGGGGGCGGGAAGGGCCAGTCAGGATCACACTCCATCATTTCTATAAAAGCAGGTTTGCCTGCACAGTCACCAAATAAATTGCTAATGTAGCCTAGAATGTACAACTATTTAAAACTGAATTAGGTTATGCTTTAGCACATGGAAAGCTAATTTTTCTAGCACATTTCATGCTAGTTAACATTGGCCTAATGTCAAATCTAATGTCTGGTTAAGTTAAAAAACGCTGTGTTATTTGCCCACAACCTAAACATTTACGAGAATAATTGTAACTTACCCTTGTGAAAATGCTTTGAATCACACCATCATGGTGTGTGGAGTGTTATCCGAAGTAATTGGGCCTCCTTACTGCTGCTATCCATGCCATTCGTCGCCTTTTTGTCACCTCTGAAACATGGTGTGTACTATTATTTCCACGCTGGAAAACAGATATGGATATTCCGTTCTTTAGCTTTATTGCCGTCTATCGTTTGAGATACGACTATTACAGTTTATACACAGTAGGGTAGACGCATCTTGAACATTTCCCTCCATGCAAATCAAGGTTGGCGTTCCTACTTGCTTGTTTGTGCCGGCGGATTCCCAAATGCTTGCGTTCACCACTTGGAATACGTCATGAGTGACGACACTGATTAGCGATTCTCTATATAAGGAGGTCATTTTTTAATATGAAAACAAGGCATTTGATGATACTTTGTAAGTGTAGGGACTGTTTTTATTAAAAAGGACATTAGTTACTCACACATTCCATTCTCAGGTAGATCCAACCCGTCGACGGCATTTTGTTTTTAAGACTCGATGGTAGGATTGCGACCTCTTAGATTTGCATGAACATTTCCGTCGAGCAACAGCCAAGCTTTTTTGGTGTTCACAATCTATGTAATCTAGTCTAAGTAATTCGCGCTTCTGTGTCGACAATAGATGGCGGCCGTGTTGGCGGAATATCTGTATGGGATGTTGAGCATTTCCAGGTCTAAACATCCAGATTTGACAGCGACCCCGAAAACAGCCAGGACGAGCGGAATTAGCTGTTTTTCAGTTTCACAATGGCCTTTTTAAATCAAGGGAAGGACTTAGCTGTCAACAGGGTGGGAAACACTGACGTCATTGCTGTGTGCCGGTTGTGTACCTGTTTCATCGAAGGTACACAAATAGTTAGGCTTCCATTCATTCCCCAGTTGACGCACTTGCGGTACGGCTGAGTGGAAGCAGAAAATCCGGGGAATGGACTTTCTTTCCGACCAAGCACACCCGTGTGCTGTCAGTCGACATGTTTAGAGCAGACTGGTATTGATGGTGACTGTCAGTGGGACGAAGGATATGTGAAGAAGGGAGCCATACCAGTTTTATTTTCTGTGGAACGTGATACCAGCTTACCTGCGCCCAGACCGGGGGTTTGGTATGGCCGCAGAGTCGCGCGCCACGAGCGGACTCGTGTGACTCGGAGTGGAGACCTTGGATATGGCCTCCGAGATTCTGATGATTACTTTTGTCGTCCCCCACGAGGTGGTTTCAGCGAGGGTGGCACAGCTTATTGTCAGGACGAAAACGAAGCTCTATTCGTCGTCAGAATCAGGGAGCTTCAACAGCAGGTGGAATTCGTCAATCTTCGTCATCGCTTTTGGTTAATAGAGCGTCTCTCTGTTATTATCAGATGAGAGGTGGCGCTTTATCACCGGGTGGGTTGCCTTTGCTACAGAAGCGTTGATGGCTATTTGGAGACTATTGATCCTGCTGTGACCACAGAGTGTGCGCGCAACCGCGCCAAAGACAGGCCTTGGCCAGCATTCAGTGGACAAACGGGTAGATTGTTGGTATGTTTTTGTTTGATACGTTTTTAGTTTTGTGTTTGTATGTTTTATGGTTTTGGTTGGTATGTCTCAACAGAAAACTTGAGACCATGACTCGAGTTTTCTGCTTTGCCTGATGTACTCTGTCAGTGTGTGGATTTTTTTTGAGGACCTTGCAGGAGGGTTCAACATTCCACCGCACAAACAGTCAGTCGTATCATCACTAACATGGACATGTTCTGTACTGCTGCTGGGAGCAAGCGCCATTTGGGTTCTCCAGAGGTTGTGAGAGCTCACCTTGCCACCCTGAGATTCGCAGCTGGCCTTGCACCTGCAGTAGTAGCTGTGGCTTGGCTTCAGACGAGAGGGCTTGCCATCTGCATGCGCAGGTACCCGCAGTCCACGTACTCTTACGTTAAGGACACTTCACCTCCCACCGCCCAAATGGTTGTGGTGCCTCCGTAGGATCAAAACGACCCATCTGGGAGAGGAACCGAGCCGGGAGCAATCTGGATGGACAAATCCTTGATCGGCCAGTAGCTGATGTTTTTAATGCTGGGCATACTCCTGAAATAGCTTACTGGCTCAGTGCAAGCCCCCTTCTTCATCAGAGCTGTCTGAACCCCACCTTTGCGGATACGTTTCGGCAAGGTTCTCAGCAGAGATGTGACCTCTGACATGGCAACCTCCCGGAACCTTGAGGAGGTGAGCCTCATCCTTCCTCAGGCATGTGCCATTTGCGCTACCACTTCTGTTACCCTTGTGGCCCTCTCAATGGGATCTGTGCCATGTCGAAATTGATGGTTAAGCGCCATTGCAATTACATTTGTTGCTTGGTATGAGTTGCACACAAGGAACATGTCTCTTGGGTCAGCCCTGTGGGACCTGTAACGGCCAGTTGGGGTGGAGAGGGTCTGCGGTCTGGGTGGATGGATTTGTGACCCTACTCACTGGCACAGGGAGCTTGATTAATAAATTAGGGCTTCATCTTGAACAGTCCCAAAAGTGGATTGTACGAGGGGGACCACCAGACTTTATGGAGAGCAGTGGTGGTGAATTAATGGTGCAGGTCTGCCTAAGTCCTGTATTGCTCGTCGGACCCTTCAGACTCTGGGTCTGGCAAGGGTCCCCCCGCACTTGCCTTTGTAGCGCGTTGCTCCTTTTGAAACAGTTACATTCATAATTTAAAAAAAACAATAACTCTATATAACAAAACAATCTGACAATGACTGCAGAACTATATTTGACTTAACAATAATATTACTCACACCATTCCGCAGCTGTGTACTGTCTCGACTTTTGGTTTGGTTGAGACAAATACCATATTTACTCACTCTACGCCAGGTTTTCACACCCTATCAGAAAGCGGTTAAAGTTTAAATCAAATTCAAATCCATATAAACATTAACAATTTGGGATTAGCCTTAGTTCTTAAGTTACTAACCAGTTTTTCGCGGGCTTATATGCCACTGCTGCTCAAGTTTCAGTGCAGGCTGAGGACTGGCGGAACTGCTTTCCAGTTGCAATGCGCGAGTATTTCCTGCTCTGTTACAGCAGCTGCAACACTTGATTGCAGAGAGCAGTTTCCAGCCAAGGTGACGGTTTCCTCTCTGGAACCGTCACCTCTATCGTTCGGTGGAGAGGTTTGCGGTCCCTGTGAACTGGGCTGTGTTGTCTGGAGCCTTGTGCTCCTGCAGGGTCTCCCATGGCAGAAGTGCGTCTCTGGCTGAGGGGGCCAGACTAAGAATGGTCACCAGACTCATGAAAAAACGAGAAAGAGGAGGAGAGACCCTCCCGGAGGAAGCCCGGGGCCCCCGTCTGGAGCCAGCCCCAGACGAGGGGCCTGGTGGGCGAGCGCCTGGTGCCGGTGTTTGCCAGCGGAGGCCGGTCGGGCACAGCACCGAAAAAGCTACGTTGGCACCCCCCCTCTTCGTCCTGTGGCCACCACCTGCAGGAGGACACTGCGGGTCGGGTTTGCGCTGCCACATGTGGTGGGCGGTGAAAGGCAGGGGTCCCGGACGGACCAGACCTGAGCGGCAGAAGCTGGCTCTGGGGACGTGGAACGTCACGCTCACTGTGCGGGAAAGGAACCGAGAGCTTGTGAGGGAGTGGAGCGCTACCAGTTAGATCTGGTGGGGCTTACCTCTACGCACGTCTTCAGGCTCTGAGTTACATGTACTCCTGGATAGGTTGGAACTCTTTTTCTTCTTTCTGGATGTGCCAGAGGCATGGAGGCGCCCGGGCTCGGGTGTGGGGATACTCATAAATCCACCGCTGAAGCGCGCGGGTGTTGGAGTTTACCCGCGTTTAGAACATGAGGGTCGCCTCCCTGCGGCCTTAAGGGTGGTGGGGGGAAAAACTCTGGACTGTTGGTTTGCGTATGCACCCGGAACAGCAGATTAGAGATACTCAGCCTTCTTTTGGAGAACCCTGAATGGAGTCCTGTATGGGGCTCCAAACAGTAGGGGTACTCCGTGATTCTGGACTGGGAGGACCTTCCAACGCCCATAGTGGCAACGATGGAGACACCTGGAGAGGCGTAGGTGGGGAGAACGGCCTCCCTGATCTAAACCCGAGTTGTTCGTTATTGTTATCTGGACTCTGGCCTAGTCATGGGATGGCCATAACAAACACCATTGTTCGGAAACATAAGGGTGCTCACTTAAGTGTACATTGGTTCCAGAGTACCCTGGGCCGAAGATACGATATCGAATTTTGTAATCGTGTCATCTGATTCATGAGGCGGCATGTTCTTGGACCTCGGGTGAAGAGAGGGGCTGAACTGTCAACCGACCACCAATTGGTGGTGAGTTGGATCAGGGAAATGGGAGTTAAGATTCTGGACAGACCTAGTGTAAGCCAAACGAGTGTGCGGGGTGGATTGGGAATGTCTGGAGGAGGCCCGCTGTCCTAGGGATCTTCAACTCACACTCCCGGCGGAGCTTTTCTTAGCATTTCCTGTGGAGAGTTTGGGGGGGGGGGGGGG
>OLKM01006798.1:0-13384 GCA_900291075.1 Melanogrammus aeglefinus
ATGGGCCCACTGGTTTTCTCTTCAGCTGAGTATTCGCGAAGTAAGCACTAAGTCTCTCCATGATGTTTGGGCTGGCCTCTTCCATGCCCACTATAGAACGACTCGTGGAGAGGAAGTTGAGACAAACTAACTCACGCACCCATACTTTTCCCAAAGGTTGTGTGGCCAAGTGTATCTTACTCCATTGCTGACGTGTAAGTCTGCGTCGACGAAGCGCCTGGAGGAGGAATATGGCGCCGACAATCTTCTGGGTAAGAATTGTGTTGGGATGTCAGAATAGCCACGCGCGGGTCTGCAGTCAGTAGATAATGCGTCAGAGGTCTCGTGCGTTGAGTAATGGCGGACGACCTCTTGCCATGCATCGTTGGTAGACAGAACTTCGTGGGTGAGGGATTAGGGAGGTTGGAGTCTGGACTTAGCATGGAGTCCTAGAATCCTTCTTTGAAGATGCCAATCATCCTCTTCTCCACAACACCGCCCATGTGTGATGAATGAGGCGGGTTAAAGATGATGTCCGATGTACCAACCTCTGCACCTGTGAGGAACTTAGAGGATGTTGGGCTCCTGGTCGTTCCTTGCAAGAGTACTTGAGCTCGTATTACAGGCTCTCCGCTTGGAAATTTGTGTCCACAGCTGAGACGAAAGTAAGACTTCACAGGACCCCGGTATGGCAAGAACATCGCAGAGCGCAGAGAGTTGATGAGCTTGATCGTTGTCCATGGCCTTCATGAGCTTCTGAGAGTGAAGCAGCACGTACACTGAGACAGGTGAAGATAGACTGCCACCTCTTTGCTGTCTGCAGCGCCTCCAACGGTTGCGCGTCCGAGTTAGAGATACTCCAAGGACCCAAATACATCAATTGCCTACAGTTGGTGAAAGGAGGAGCTCTGGTACTTATGAAGCGGTCTGGGGAAGGGAGGTCGGCCATACTTTTGCTCTGCTGTTGTTGCCTCTGAGCTTGTTACATGTGAACACACTTGGTGGTAGAAGCTTGTCTGCGATATGGCACCTCTGTCGAAGCATCCGGACCATCCCAAGACAATGCCATCTGCACGCACAGCTCCCTCCGTGAAGATCCGGCCCTGGTGTTCAACTCTCCTGTGGTAGTAGCTGGTAAGTAGAGCACCGACGTGGATGCGACCAGGGACAATGAGAGGGTGTTTCTCCTCCGCGGTAAGACTTGAGCGTTGAAGCCGGCCACCGATTCTCAAGAGTCCGTCACAATCGAGAACAGGATCCAACTTCCTCAGTGGACTGTCGTTAGGAATGCTTATCCCTTGCTTCAGACCAGGGACAGCTCTCAAGTGCGATAGGTTCCTTTATGAACACACATCGAATGACGACCTGTTTGGCCTTCAACAGATTGTCGGATGTGTGTGCTTTTGCACATTGATGCCAGCCTTTACATTCTTTGTTTCCCATTGTAGTGCTGGATCCGATGACCTCTGTGATGTGGATGAGTGTGGCTATGGCTCTGATGAGAGACTGCCATGTTGAAAACCGTTCAAACCGCTGAGAGCCCAGGTTTGGGCTGGTGCATGTGGTGAGGTGGGATCGCACTTCTGCGTCTGAGTCTGGGTCCACAAGGCTGAAAGGTGTTTCCAGTGGGATGTCTTCTTTAGACGGTAGCAGCAGAAAGTCAGGCCCGGTTAGCCAGCTCGTGTTGGTGAGCAGTGCTGCATGTACTGCTCTGGTTGCTACGTCTGCTGGGTTCAGGCCGGTGGGTACGTAGTGCCACTGGTTGGGGCTTGAGAACTTCCTGATGCGTTCTACCCTGTTACTGACATACACGTAGAACCGGCGGGTTGCGTTGTGAATGTACCCAAGCACAACCTTGCTGTCTGTATAGAACCGTACATCATCAAACTTCAGATCCAACTCTCTTGAAGCCAATTCTGCTATCTCAACCGCCAGGACTGCTGCTCCCAGTTCAAGCCGCGGGACTGTATGGACTGACATACGATTGGAGCTAACTTTGCCTTTCCTATGACGAATCCTACATGACACTCCGCCGCTGTGTCGGTCTACACAGGTGTAGTAGGCTACTGCAGCAAGTGCCTTCACGGAAGCGTCTGAAAAAAATGTGTAAGCTCACGCGCTGGCGTTGGAAACAGAATGTGCTTTGTAGCAACGAGGGCGTCTCAAAGCTTTCAGAGGCTTGTAGTGAATCCCTCCCAAGCAATCCCAGCTCTTGTTTCCCTTTCAACAGGGAGCGGCTCCGTCCCAATCAACGTTGGTTTGTGGTGAGTTCTCTCAGAAGGAGCTTTCCTGTATGAGGATCGGTGCCACGAGGCAAAGTGGAATCGAACAGACTGTTCACACAAGCAAGCACACCTCTGCGTGTGAAGGGCCTATTGGTGTAGTGCGACACCGAAAGGGAACGTATCTCTGCTCAGGTCCCAATACAATCCCAGGCTGCGCTGCATCGGTGGAGAGTCAGTTTCCAGGTCGAGGTCCTTCAAGTCCTTGGCATACTCAGAGGATGGAAACGCTTGCATAACTGCTGGACAGTTGGACGCAATCTTGTGGAGACGTAGGTTGGACATTGCTAGCATACCTCTTGCTGCAGTAAGTAGGTCGATTGCTTGAGACACAGAGGGCAGAGATTTGAGGCCATCGTCTACATAGAACTCTCTATGTACGAACTCTTTCGCTGCGTGACCAAACTCCTCTTCTCCGTGTGTAGAGCAAGCGTGTCTGAGGCCGTACGCTACGCTACCGCTGGAGAATGGGCTGTTGCCAAACACATGGACCCGCATCCGGTATTTGCTAACAACTCACGTACGCGAGTCGTCTGTTGTTCCTGAACCAGATAGGAACCTAGAAAAGTTCTTGTGATTTCTCTCACGCATGAAACTATGGAACATCTGTTCGATTGTCGGCGCGGTGAAGGCAACCTGTTCACGTCGAGAAACGCATCAGAACTCCCAGCAAACTGTTGTTAAGATCTGGTCCGGTCAACAACACGTCGTTCAGAGACGCTCCAAGATGTTTGGCGCTGGAGTCGAAGACAACTCTGATTTGACCTGGTTTGTGGGGGTGATACACTCCGAATGTGGGGAGGTACCAGCACTCCTCTCTGTTAGCCAACGGAGGAGCGAGCTCTGCATGATCTTGATCGAAGATACGTTGCATGAAGGTGACAAAATGTTCCTTCATCTCTGGCTTTCTTCCAAGCGTGCGACAAAGAGAGTTGAAACGATTCAGAGCTTGCTCTCTATTGTTAGGCAGACGTGGTCTTGACGGGCGGAACGGAAGTGGGGCTACCCAGCTGTTACTGTCGTCGATGTAGCTCTCCTTATCCATTAACTCGATGAACAGCTTGTCTTCAATGGAGGGAGCGACCTTGTTGTCATCTTCGGTGCGTTGGAATATCTTGCTTCCCAAGGAGTCATCGTAACCGCATCTCTCTGCTTCGCGAGTCAGTGGTGAGCTTGACAGTTCACAGAGGCTGTTGGTGCTTTGGGTCTTCACAGTGAGTTTCTCCTTAACTGTGAGATGGTTTGGACAGGGTGAGAAGTGTGAATGGCGGCCGTTCTCCAGAACGTGAGTGCGGAACACACTTGTATCTTTGGGTTTGTGAGCTGTGCCTAGGCAGACCTCACCGATGATGACCCAACCAAGATCCAAGCGTTGGGCATATGGTGCGTTATTAGGTCCGTTGCGCTGGTCTCGTACCTTGTGAACCTGTAGGACATCACGCCCAAGGAGAAGAAGGATCTGAGCCTCTGGGTCAAGCGGAGGAATGTGCTCAACAATGGAATTGAGGTGAGTGATATTTTGCTACTTCTGGAGTAGGTATCTCGGACCTGTCTTCAGGAATGTAGTTGCATTCAATGAGTGTCGGAAGATCTATACTGAGATTTCCAATCAAAGGTTGTGCGACAAAGCCTCTGCACTCTCCTACTTGACATTTCGGGTAAGACCGGCACACGTACGTAATGTGTAGGGGCGCTCTGAGGCTTCAAGTTAAAGAGGTTAGAAGGAGACTCGGACTCTGGCTGGCGAGTGACGGGTTGCTCTGGTCATCAAGAATGGCGTAGAGTCTCACTGACCTGTTTGGTTCTCCCTTAGGATGCACTGTGATGAGGCAGATTTTAGAGCAGGAGCGTAGGTCCGTTGTTTCCTCTCACAAGATCCTCGGTGCACATGGAGTTCACTGTAAGAGAGAGGTTCGACTCCCGCCGTTTCTCCTGCCTGAGGGACTGGTTAGCCACAAGGAACTAGGCCCAGCGTGAAGAGCGAATATATGCCTGTCGCTGTTGCACTCCTTACAGTGCACTTCTGTTTTGCAATCTTTGGCAACGTGTGTTGGCTTGAAGAACAACATCGAAAACATATACAGCTTCTTTGAGAAATGCCTTGCGTTGCTTCGATATGTTTGGATCGGAAGAAGCCTCTACAAGGTTTGAGGGGTGAGGCTTTTTGATGAGATGGGGGCACTGTTTTACTGTAATCACGCCGAGCCACTGGAAGTCTGTTGTGTCGTCGAGTCAGAAACCAGAGAGGACATCCCGTTATATTGAGTGGATACGAAGTTTCTTGTCTTCTTATCAGAGCGTCTGGTTTGGTTGTGTGTAGCAAGCTGAACTGGCAAAAAGAAGCTTGGGTCGTTGCGGATGTAGGCCTCTCTGGAGACGAAGTCAGCAAAAGTAGGTGAAAGGTGGGAAGAGCACGTTGTGCTCTAACTTGTAGTTACTCCCTTATAGAAATCACTTTTTCTTGGAGGTTCCATGGGAGATGTTTTTCCACTATGGGGTTCAGACCTCTAGCTGTGTCAAGAAGCAGCAAGTCCAGGTAAGCTAGCCCTGCGCTTAGCCCGATGCAAGCGTCCTGCAGCAGGTCTCCAAGCTCTCGTGAGTTTAGGATAATCCCTGTTGATGATTGGTGGAAACTATCTCCCACTCGGTCAAAGAGAGCCTTTCGATCATCTCTGGGGAGCCGTAACACCCTGAAGACGAGCCAATGCATTCTCTAGGCCTTGAGTTAGGTCGTTGACGTGGACGGCTCTTATCCTCTTATGTGCGGCTGAAGACTGCGGGCCTAACCATTAGTGAGCAGATCGAGCTCTTTCGCGTGCAGGTGAGATCAGTTCTCTAATGGAGTTTAAGGAAGCTCGACCTCCATGCCGGTAGCTCTCAGGTTGATCATTCGAATTTGTAGACTGGAGCTCAATAGTTCACCGCGCCGAACAAGAATCGAGCTACCTCACCGAAACCTGGTATGGTCACATGCGTGAGTATGAAGGAAGCCTGTCTGGGCTGAAGTGGAGAGAGTGGCTGATGTGTCCCTCATTGGTAGGGAATGTGAGGTTTATCATCAGGAGCAGGCCTTGGTGCTGGTTGGTTAAAGCAGGTTGCTAGACCTGTTGAGGTCTTCATCGAAGGAGGTACTTGATTATATTGCCTTGTGCATTTAACGTTTAGCAGGGTTACGTCGTTGAAGCTGACCGTGTTGGGTCGGTGGGGTGTAGACTAGAGAGGCTGCATTTGGAATGACAGTCAACGTAGTTAAATGTTCTTTCAACGTGGAGATTGAGTTGGAAGAGAAATTATAGTTCTGGAGCCTCTCTCCAAATTCTGCTGCAGTTGACTCAAGGCCTTCGGCTCGCTTCTTGCTGATGCAATCTCTTTGTCTAGCTTCTAGGGTAGCAAGAGCAGCGTCTTAATACGAGCTTTTTCTATCAGTAGATCTCATTTCTTTTGAACAAACGTGGTGCGGGCACGTGCAGCTGATACTTTAGCCCTTGCTTTAGCTGCAGCTAGGGCTAGCGGAAGACCTTGAGCTTGAGCTGGAGTCACCAGACACAGACTTTGTAGCATCTGCTAACGTAGTGTCCTTTTGTTCTTCCATTCGTGAAGCAGCTTCCATCTTAGAGTAGTGAGATCACACTGATGCACTGGAACGGCTAACGGAGAATATCTCTCTTGATCGCGGTAGGTATCCGTTGTTTAGAGCCCGCTGTGATGCCTGTTTTTTCCACTGTTCTGGCACCTGAGCGCGTAGCGATGCACACATCACCAGACAGCTAAACACTTTTCCCGCACAAAACTTGAAGACAGGACAGTAACAATGGAGTCCGTAAAGGATATTGTGGAATCACTTTGTATGTCCATTTATTGATAGTCGCTTTGAACAAAGTAGTTGCAGGTTTAGAAGTGTGAACAATAAAATGGACAATATGACAAATCGGTTACAAATATACTTGTAAAGTTGTGGATATACAAATGAATTATGAAGCGTAAATTATTAATAGACATGGATGATAAAGTAATCACAAACAAAAGCTTCTCCAAGGGCTCTAACCACGATGGATGACGTGAGATACAGAGATTATGTTCACCGTGATTAGATCGCTGGTCAAGACAGATAAAATGGCTGCCGAAATAATGACCTTCACGTGAGAAAACATTATCCTGTCAGTCACACTGAGAATGAACACACACAGGAGAGACTACTAAAGAATGACATACAAGCAATGCTGCAGGGGCTCCAAAATGCAAATAAACTCGAAACGTGTAACGTACAACTTGTGAAGCAAAAAGATCAAGTTTCAGGAGGCAGCGCAGAGCAAGTGACCAGAGTCAGCGAGAGAGAAAAAAGTGTGATGAAATATTTCTTTGCCCATGATATACAGATCATAAAAAAGTTATTGGTTATTAAGGCCATCTGTTACAATATACTAGAGACAATTACAGATTAGTGAGTGCATATACTTCTCACTTATTAGTAGCCCAGCCCTAGTAGTTTGATCGATGTAAGTCTACATATAATCTAATATGCACAATTGCTCACATGCATATAAAACTTTTATACTTCTTACTTGAATTTCTCTTTTTATTTATTTCAAACATGTCATGACTTAGGAGGCTGTGAGTCAATTAATATCGAATTTCGATCGCGATATCGATTTGTGGGATCAAACGATCTCCAACAATCGTATAATCGTTAGTTGAAACGATCTAATTTGACGATGATGAAGATGACATAGAATAACAAGATAGTATCAAAATCAAACTTCTGTGTGTAATGTAAGGCTGTTTGCCAAACGTCTGCGATCAACATTCTGCATTTTAACATTGATTTTTTTAAAAACGTCACATGAATACAGAACAGCGCACGCCGCATTCGAATCATTCATCGAAGAGCTCCAGAGGGTGTATAACGCCGATCATCACAGGCGCGCATCCGCTGTCAAGAAGTGATGCCAGTTGGCAGGAGCCGGACATTGCCAGTGGAACCGCCATCAGCAACATCGGTCTCTGCTGATTGGCGTTTCACTGGCGGGTTTGATTGTAATCCCTCTCGCGCGTTGAATGCTTTGATGCAACTTACACACAAAAAACGGTTTATTTTGGATAGGCCTAACTTCTAACGTGTTACTGTGTGATATTTGATGGTATAAATATTTTCATCAAGATGTTTATATAATCAAACATGTTATATCAGAGTGTTGTGGCATGGCCTCCACACAACAGGAAAGTTAATTATTTGATTACTATACTTGGTTTGTGAAATTTGATTGTCATTATATATTATTGTATTCAATGAAATCATTTATAAATATCAATTGTCAGATTCACACCCCCCTCCCCCAGAATGTTGTGGCAGACAGTAACTTACACAATCACAAAAAGGTTGATATTTTGGATTACTTAACGTGTTTCTATGTCATATATTGAATTGTTGTCAAAAAATGCATGTTTTCAAATCAAATAATCGTTTGATAATCGGGATATCATATTGACCAAAATACTCGTGATGATCAGATTTTACATAATCGGCAGCCCTAAGCATGACATTTAGGCGACACAAACATTCTTTTTCATAGCTCCACTTAAGAGTTTGTTAGGTGGAAGGCGAGTTGTGTAGAGGTAAAACGTAGCATTCCTCAACTGTTCAATGAAACAGTGTTAACACTTCACCGCCTAAACTGGAAATCTTTTTTTTCATTGTTTGTGAATAATGTGTTGGCTTAGAAGATCCTTGTCTCTGTATCATTACGGCTACAAATCGTAGGCTCGATGATTAAGCATAGTATGAAAGAGACAAAGCTAAATTATTTGGAGTTGACAATCTTTTTACTATCGGCCAACTGAGACAGAAGGCCTGGGATCAGGCCAGCGCCAAACTTGAGTTTTAAATGCCTGGTAAACAGCATGATTGATAGTGTATAATATTTTTTTTTAAAAATGTTAACACATATGAGTAAAAGATAGATTACTGCAAGTGCAATTATCCTTCTTTTAATGTTCATTTTTGTAAGGTTTTTTGACAATTCAACACTAATGATAAGATTTACTGATTTCTGGATTAGAGTGTGGTGTGTGTGGGTGTGTGTTGTGTGTGTGGTGTGTGTTGTGTGGTGTGGTGGTGTGTGTGTGTGTGTGTGTGTGTGTGTGTGTGAGTGAATCTTCATTTATCTTCTTCTCAGTGAATGTGCAGCATAGTAAAGGGTTTCAGTTTGCGTGCAATAGTAGGTCTGAATTACATTGATCATTATGAAACTTCAACCACCCATCATCTTTGGACGCACCCACAAGTCTATACATGGTACGTATTCTAGGATGTCCGTACATTTAAGGACATGAATGCTTTAATCGTTAATTCAAAGTAGAGTGCACATTCAGCATATAGATAATCAGAATTGAACGAGTTGTTCCGATTTTTCAGCTGTCACTTATTGTGCAGGGGGCAAAAATTTAGCTAATGGAAAGGAGTATTTTATGATCCATTAAAACACACATTCTAGAGAGAAATTGAAAATGTTAGTTGCATGTTTGTCGGTGTAGTTTTCAAACCAGTATTATGGAACTTTAAGTCTCATTAAAGTCCCGACACCCACTCAACATTAGCTGTCTTACGGGTAGGTAAAACAACTTTACAGTAGTGATCTTCCACCATTAGAAGATTTGTTTTCAGATAGCAGGACGAGGACTGTGTGTTGAGTGAAGTTACTGATATTTCACAGAGCACACAGATGCAACTTCAAGTGCAATTAGCAGCAGCGTCGCAGCAGCTTACTAAAACTGGCAAATTTAGTCACGGCAGGTACAGCAGTTGACGATTTTTTTTAAAACTTTACACTTTGATAAACCACAGCACTAAGCATCACAATTCTATCAAGTGTTGTGACTGCATATTCTTAAGGCATCACAACGTACATCAGTTGTGACTCTGTAGTTACAGAATTCAGCGTATGCTCAATTACCCTGTTTGCAACAGCGATTGAAAAAGGTGCGGGTCTCTTAAGTACTTCATATCAACATAAAACTATTTATAAGGAAAAATTCTGTGTGTTGATCAAGTTACTATACTACTCGACCATTAAAAAGAACCCTTTCAGTATGTGATCTCATGGTTGAAATCATTGCCAGCAAATTTTAAATAGAACTGCCATTCTTGTAAGATTATTGAGAATCATAGGGAAAAGCAGACATTGAACTTGACCTATCTGTTGAATTCAGGTCCTGAAGATGGTTCGGCTTGAAGAAACAGTCTAAATGCAGAGGAGTTAGGCTATCACTGCGTCTGTAGGTGGATGATTTTTGAGACCTGCATCCTTAGCCCTCTCGCATAAAAACCACAGCTTTGCCGGTGTTTACTGATACTAGGTAACTGCACTCCAGGTCCACTCATCTTTATCATCACTTTATCTTGCAGTCGCTTTGCACAGTTGTGATGTAAAAACTGATTATAAGACAGTTTGGAACCCTTCTTCAAGCGATCTAAGAATTTTAGAGGATCCATTTGGTGTTATGTGCTTATTCGTAAGTTTCTCTAAACAGGTACAGTGCTGAGTAATTGTGGCTGACACTTAGGGCGCTTGGTATTGCAGTGTTTCTAGAAAGTATTTCTGGTGATTACGTCTTCGCTTTTGCGACAGCAAAGATATGAGTCTCAGGAATCACTGTGTGCATTCTGGTGCCGTTCAGCCTTATAAGTAGATGAGGGCCGACGCAGTTCATGTAAAATCATCTTCTGAGGAATAACTTGCTTTGGGTTATGAAGAGTGCGTTTTTACCAAATTCATTTTCATGTTGATCTCGGGTTCGCCACCTGTGTTGTCATGATTTATTTAGAGGTATTGTGCCTGTTGAGCTGGGCCAACGCTTGGCAATTCACTGATATTAAGAGTTGTTTTACATTAGATGAATGCATAAACTTATGTACTGACTTTTCCTACGATGTCGGACAAAAACAAAACCCACATATTGTACCACAGATTTTCTTTTAGGTCGGAGCTATTGGTGGCACGGCTCACGAGATGGGATTCTGAGGTTGCTCCAATTGTGAATAGGTCCCTTGTCCCAGAATGAGCCGAGCATGGCTGGTTGTTTTGATGCGATTATTAAAAAATTGTTTGCAGTTAGTTGTGGCTCCTGGTTACAGATGATCTCTCACAGACAGAGGTACCAGACTGTTCCCTGGTGTCAGACTTGGCACCCAAACACACATACTCGAACAATACCGCAGATAAGGTGCTTTGGCCTCTAGTCACATGTTTGGACATGCGATTTGAATCAAACATATTTTTCAACTCAAATTGTTAGAAACAGTTGCCTTTAGAAGCTGCTACACTGACTTTAGCTTCAAAGCATCAAATTGATGATTGCCTTTCACATAAACTCACCCATATAGTGGGGGAGTAAATCTTGCCTAGTGTATTCTTACTGTCTCACAGCTCCAGCTTGAGTGTATGAAGGAGGAAGTGGTTGAGGCTATTAAAGCTAAATAATGCCCTAGCACATTGAAGTGCATTGGCTTAAGAATGCATCAAGCAATGCTAAGCGTACACGCAATGGCCATGGTATAGTTGCTATGCGTATCAGTAGTGGAGATTACCAGAGTTCGCTGAATACGATCAGATGTTAGCATTAAAAATGAGATGTTCATGCTTGTTGAATGTGTGTTGTGGGTGGTTACACTGAACACTACAGAGCTTTGAGCTAGCTGTCACATCCAGAGAGTAAAACGTAGTGGCAACTCATGTGAAACTTGAGACCCGTATCCACTGGCGCTCTTAACATCGGTTGGATCAATGCCATATGGTGACCTTTAAAAAGCGAGCAGGAATCTAAAGGGCTGTAGCCACCAAATTGGTGATTCAACGTCGGGCCTGAACAATCATCACATTTTTCAGGCCTAAGTAATTTTTTTTAACTACATTGGTTGATGTGCATGCTGATTCTAGAGGGTTTTTTGTCATCTAGATATTGTGTCATGTTGGCAGAGTTCTGTCCTGTTGTCTGCTGTATTCATGCCACATCTTTTTCCCTCCACATTCAGCACTGTATTTTTTTTGTTCTACCGATGTCTATAATGTGTAAGTTCTCTTGAATCTCTTTGTCTATTATAGGCCTCGTCCTGACCTCACCTTTCTGGTGGAGAGTTTGCGTGTCCTGTGACTGAGAGGCTGTGTTGTCTGGAAAGCCTTTGCTCTGGCAGGTGTCTCAATGCAGAGTCGATCTCCAGGTGAGGGGCCAGATTAGAATAGTTTCTCACCAAGTCCATGAATTACGAATAGAGGAGGAGGAGACTCCGGAGGAGCCGGGGCCCTCCGTCTGGAGCAGCCAGAGGAGGGCCGTGGCGGCGCTGGGAGGGTTTGTCCACGGAGCCCGGCCGGGCCAGCCCGAAAAGCTACTGCATCGCCCCCTCTTGGTCTGTAGGCCCACCACTGCAGGAGGACCTACTGGGGTCGGGGTGCGCTGCCACTGGGTGGCGGTTTGAAAGGCGGAAGTCCGATCGGACCAGATGTGCGCAGAAGCTGGCTTTGGGACGTGAGAACTCCTCACACTAGTGGGAAAGGACGGAGCTTGTGAGGGGAGGTGAGCTTACTACCAGTTAGATCTGGTGGGCTTACCTTAAGCACAGGTCTCAGCTCTGTACTGTTATCTGGATAGGGTTGGACTCTTTTCTTCTCTTGGAGTTGCGAGAATGAGGCGCGGGCGGTGTGGGATACTCATAAAGCCGGGCACTGAGCGCTGCCTACGGTTGTTGGAGTTTACCCTGTAGCGAGAGGTCGCTCCGCTACGCCTAAGAGTGTTTTGGGGGGAAAACTCTGGACTGTTTGTGCGTAGTGCAGCCGGACGCAGTTCGAGTTTTGGAGACCTGAATGGAGTCTGTATGGGCTCCAGTATAGGGGCTCGTGTTCTTACTGGGGACTTCAACGCATGTGGGCATACGATGGAGACACTGGAGAGGCTTGGTGGGAGGAACGGCCTCCTGATTAACCGAGTGGTCGTTGTTCTGAGACTTTCTGTGCCTAGTCATGGATGTGGCTAACAAAACCATTGTTCGAACATAAGGGTGCTCATATGTGTACGGTGGTACCGAGTACCTAGGCCGAGATCGATGATCGATTTTGCGGGTGGGGGGGTAATGTGTATCTTGATCTGAGGGCATGGGTTTTGGACACTGGTGAAGAGAGGGGCTGAACGTGTCACGACCCCAATTGGTGGTGATTGGATAGGGAATGGGGGAGATTCTGACAGACTGGTAAGCCCAAACGGTAGTGCGGGTGAATGGGAAATGTCTGGAGATGCCCCTGTCCTAGTCTTCAACTCACACTCCGCGCGGACTTTTCTACATTCCTGTGGAGGTTGGGGGCATGAGCCGGAGTGGGCGGTGTTCAAGCTCCATTTGCTGAAGCTGCGGCGGTGAGTTGTGGGGCCTCAGGTTCTATAGGTTCACTCAAGTGGCCGGTAAGACTCGGGAACCGTGGTTGGACACCGGTGGTCAGCAGAAGCCGTCGACTGAAGAAGAGGCCTTTCGGGAATATGGTTATCCCGAGGGACTCCTGACGCAGTTGAGCGGTACCGACAGCGCTGGAAGGGCTTGCAAGCGCTGCTCGTCGTCGGAGGCTAGCCAGCGTGGTGTGGGAGAAGTTCGGAGAGGCAGGAGAAGACTTTCGGTCGGTCACCCAAGTGTTTCTGGAAGACATCGGCACTCAGGGGGCGAAAAGGGAACCAATCCAGCTGTGTACATAAGGATGGACTTTTGACCAACTGATGCGCGGTATGATCGGACTCGGTGGAAGGGACATTTTATGGAACTCCTGAATCCCGACTAACCATGCCTCTATGATGGAGGCAGAGCTCGAGGTTGATGTGGTTCATCGTCAAATTCTTTCTGGTGGAGGGTCACTGATGGTAGCTTAACACCTCCGCGTGCAGCCCAGGGATTGATATACACAGATGCTAGACTCTAGAAGGATAGATAGGGGCTATAAATGGTCGGACAGCCTATCATATGAGATCGGCAACAAAAATACAGTGAAAGATAGGACACTAGAAATGTGGTCCCTGTTCAAAAGGGACCAGGGAGTATGCTCCAAATCCGGGGTATCAACACTATCTCACGCAATCTTGGTAATCTACTCAAA
>OLKM01006799.1:0-13379 GCA_900291075.1 Melanogrammus aeglefinus
GATGGCTGTAACTCGGCCCTCACTACCCTGTATCGACAGGCAAACCGGGGACATGAACCACGGCGGAGAGTACCTGGCCTTCCAGGCGGAGGTGCAGGGTTTTTTCAAGACTCTGGACAACTGTCGAATCGAAGCAAAAGCTCTGTGCATTGACGGAACGGCTCGGGACACCAGCAGAATATCCAAACTAAACACCAGGATGGACCGTCAAACAGTCCTTCTCCAGAAGATCCCTAACGCTCTGAAGGGGAATGCAAAAGGTATCTATCCCCCTTCTATCATGTCGGTATTTGAACAGACGCTGAATGACATGATGGTAAGCCGGCTGTCAAGTGCTTCGGAGAGGCCCGACGGCCTCCGCTGGCTGCCCCAGGCCAAAGAGTTTTTGCTGCCCGGTGCTGTCCGGAGATCACTAGGACTTCTATAATCCTTACGACCTTCCAAAGGTTCTGCTGCCCTCGGGTCTGCTTTCTGGGCAATCAGCTTAAAAAATAGTCCGTGTACGCAGTGAAATCCACTGCAAACTATACACCACGACCAGGTTCTGCGACCTTCTTCAACATCGGCTGCCAGCTGCTGCCCGTCTTTGCCTCTTTGGCCGGGATTGACTACGGCAACCTCAAAGAAGTTAAGCGGCCGGCCGAATATGTTCCAGTGAGAAGTCCTGAAATGAAGTTCAAGTCCCTCCGCCTGGAGGACCTCCTGAGTTGGCTGGGAGCCAGAACAGAACGGACGACAGAAGACACCTTGACAGCAGCGATGGCACTCATAAGCCAACAAGGCGCAGACGGAGGTACAGAACACCATGCTGGAGTACCGTCTCCCAAGCTCCTCTCTGCGGTGGTTCTTCAGTAAGGGTACTGTTCCGCAGCCTGCCTGCTGAGTTGCGCTGGGTCCCTGAGTGGGTCTGTGCGTTCCTGGCCAGAGGAGACCTGGGGATTGACATACTGGTGCACAAGAGGAAGATTCTGCGGATCCAGGTGTGGGAGCCAGCAGCAACCTTCACGAGCTCCAACCTACTACATCTCACGGGCTATATCGGAAGGGTGGTTGTGTACGGCTGGCTGCTGCGGCCCAGGGGCTGGTTGAGGTGGAGGAGGTGGACCGGGTCGGTCTGAAGCCCGTCAGTGTCAAGGTACAACCGCTTGTCCAAGGAGCCGCTCAGACGCTGAGGCTGGACTCTCTGCCCCAGGTAGGCCTCCCTGTCCAACTCCTCACTCTAACGGATGCTGACAACTTGTTTGAGCACTACCTTGGCGTGATTAATATTTTTTAGTTTTATTACGTAATTCAGGGATAAGAAACAGAATACTTTTAATGAACCCAATTTAAAAAAATGCTTTCATTATTTTTCATTCTGGGGACGGCTGCTGGCTTGCCTGCAAGACAGACGGGTAGAACCAGACGAGCAGGCTCCCTAAACACCCATTCAATTCTGTTTCAATAAGCAGATGACAGGTGTGTCCTGTCAACGTTCAATCAGCAGGGCAGCAGGTAGCACTGTCAGACAATGACAGCGGAGTTTAACCTATAGAGGGAGCCATCGAATGCAAAGCAATCTACAATCTGTGTTGTTTTTGAATGGACATGTTGTTTGTTTTTCCCAGGCAGACCGCGCTGTGAGGCTGCAGGTGTTTCTGGAGACGCTGGGCGTGGAGAAAGAGACGCTGGAGGGAGTACCAGATGACCACCATCACCTGCGCCTTCCAGTGGCTGTGACCTGCTACTGGCTGAGGAGGGCCAGCCCTGAGCCCACGCTCCTCAAAGCTCTGCTGATGGTCATGGTCGAAGGAGAACTGAACCGACGGACAGGAGGGACAACAGGTAGGTAGCACATGTGGTCATGCACGCGTGCACACACACACACACACACACACACACACACACACACACACACACACAATGCCTGTCTGCGGCCTTTCCCAGTGAGAAGAGTGGAGTGCAACACTAGGCCTACATTAAACTCATCATCAGCATTCTTTTTCACTTTCAGGTATAAATAATAATAATAATAATAATAATAATAATAATAATAATAATATATTTAATTTGTAGAGCAGAAATCTCAAAGTGCTAAACATATGCTATCCTCATTACGATGGTTTGCTCCCTGATACCAACCCTTCCCATCATTCCGGGCTTGGGACCGGCACCTTGTTGAGCGGGCTTGCCGCATCTATAAACATATATTACAATGATTCCAACAAAATAAAGCCACATACACACTTCTTAAGCACATCTGAAATATAGGCCTATAGAAGGCTAGTCCAACAAAAATATTTAATTAATCAATTTTAAGAGATCAGAAGTTCCAAGAACATTTGGACACGGCCAAATGATGAACAAATAGATTAGAAGACCTGGGTGGAGCATAATGTAATAACCCTTACCGTGCATGCACACCAAACGCGACGTGGCGACACGACTCCATACAAAGTCAGCGCAGAGACGTGCATCAGGCGACATTTGTCACTAGAAAAAACCTGTGGCAAGATTTGACATGTGGCGCGGCATGACCACTGGTGAGGGCAACGTGGCCCGTCGCTCCAGTTGAAATATTTAAACTTTAAATTATAATCTTTACATTCTGCCCCGGCAGTCGCGTGATGACAGCCAATCAGCGTGCACTCCCTGAGTGACTTAATGTAACAGCCAATCAGCATGCAGCCGGGCCAACCGTTCCCTGCAGTCCGGAGTGAACCGCAGCATGGAGGAGAAGGTGATGGTTGCCGTTTGCAACTCCCGGAGATCTATATAATATATAATAATAATATTATACATACATTATTTAGGGATGGGCAAAGATTAAATCGCATAGAATTGGTGAGTTAACTCGCGATTAATCACACTTTTAAAATTATATTTTAAATCCACTCCAATTGAAGTTAAATGAGATTATCAAATGGAATGACACATTATCAGTCATACCAAATGGACTTAATAAGCAAAAACTAGACCAGGTGATCTTGAGGGAGTTGTATTGACTCACTCAGTGTGGGTTGAATATGAAACTTACGGAACACCACAGATTTGGGAATTGTAAATCAGCTGTCACTTACTGCAAGTGTGATTGAATGTAGTAAGTCGAATAAAAAAATACTTATTTCAGATATGAACGTTGACATTCTGTGGGAAAGACCTTTGGAAATCAGGTAAAAAAAAAAGGCGCTAAACCTCGCCATTGATTAAGTTTTATAGACCACAGACATCACGAGTGAAATTACCAACAAGTTAAGTTGTGACCGGTTGCGAGCAAGGACATCTAACTCCTTCCTCCTAACAAGTGTGACGCATAAAGTCTGCGCAGATCGGAACTAGCTCCCGGTTAGCATTAACAATAGTTTACTACTTTAATGTCACCAACAATCCAAAACTTTAGTGGAAACTAGATGGAAAAAATGTGTAGTTGAAAACGTGATGCAACTTTTATTTCTTCGCCACTTACAGAGTATGTTATGTTAGATCATTCAAAGATGTTGAGTTAACGGACATTTGACCGAGGGAACCAGGCGGCGAGGAGGTGGGACTTATTCTTCAGAGGTCTATTGACAACATGGCCAATGTTCGACCGTCAATTAAGAGTGAACAAGCATTCTCTAGTCTGTAGCCACGGTTGATACCCATCATGCATATGGTACCAGATTTATTTGATTAAATGCAAAAAGCAACAAACAGTCAAAAATGTATTCTTTTTCAGGATTGTTTTAGGGATTTAATCTCAGCGATTTAATTTTTCTAAATTTCGACTCCCGCCATGATTAAAAAGTAGTCCTAAAATATGTAAACTTTCACTTTAACTTTAGAGTTGGTTATGCTTAGTGGTTCGAGTAACACCAATCTACGCAATTTATCCTTCATTCGCTCGTCGTTAGGGGGGGCCCCCTTTAGGATGGAGGGGCCCCCTGTGACACGGCGGAGGGCCCGGGCCCAGGGGCGGCAGCCCCACTTGCCCTGCCTATAGCTCCGCCCCTGTGTGTGTGTGTGCGTAGGCTGGCAGGGGGATACCAACCACCACTCTCAGCCTATGGACGGTGTCGTGGCTCACAGCTTCAACCAATGGCAGGCCTGCCTGAAGGACGCCTCCCAGCTCAACCTGCTGCTCTGCAAGCCCCTCCCTGAACCCCACTTTGCCTGGTGAGACACCCAGACAGTACTGTCTCCATAGCAACACCATCACCCGGACAGTACTGTTTCCATAGCAACACCATCACCCAGACAGTACTGTTTCCCTAGCAACACCATTACCCAGACAGTAATGTTTCCATAGCAACACCATCACCCAGAAAGTACTGTTTTCATAGCAACACCATCACCCAGACAGTACTGTCTCCATAGCACCACCATCACCCAGACAGTACTGTTTCAACACCACCACCCAGACAGTTCTGTTTCTATAGTAACACCATCAGCTTGCCAGTACTGTTTCCATAGCAACACCATCACCCAGACAGTACTGCCATATAAAGTCAGAAGTAACTTTAAATAACAGGACAACATCACAAGACTCTGATATTGTAACGTTGATATACTGAGACAGTTTAACGTATACAAATTTGTGACAGAGGAAGTTGAGGGATGGGTCAACAGAATGTAGTTTTAAGATAAGATAGGTGCTTCATTAATCCCAGAGAGGTTGGTCCAGGTTGTACCAGGGCAGGCTGCTGCACCGGCGACAGAAGCAGCTCCAGGAGAAGGAACCAGAGGACATCGTACAGGACGACCAGTTCAGGAGACTGTACAGGAGGCTCCTGGGAGCAGTGACCCAGCCAGACCCCGGGGCCAACAGGAGAGCTGGGGGGCCTGAGGCCCAGCTGAGGGCCAGCATGGAGCACCTTCACCTCAACACCCAGGACGGGGCTGCAGGCCTGGATCAGGGCCCTGATGGTTCTTGGGTGGAGGTTAAAAGCAGGAGGAGGAAGTAGTAGAGGGAGGGGTGGGAGTGACCAGGGGGGGGGGGGCTGTTGGGGCACAGTTCTGGGGCATCACGTTAGTCATATATTATATTAAGCAGCAACAGAGTTATAAAACCTGTTCTTCATATCATTTTTGTTAACGCATCTTCAATAAGAAACTAGGAATGAAGAAAAAGGAGAGTTGACAACGGTGAAAGATGAGAATAGGATGTTGTGGGCCTCTTTTTATGGTTGTGGGTCTTTTCTAAGCGTGAATCTTAAATTGGGTTTCGGGCTTGGTTCACATAATCGATTTTCTTAGTAATTTATCAAACCTGTCTTTTAATGCAACATATTTATATATACATAAATATCTATATGTAAATATATATACATATATGCATAGGCGTCGATTACGCCGGGGACGCGTCCCCACCAGATTTCGTAAAGCTTCATTTTGTCCCCACCACTTGTAAAAAATAAAATAAATTAAAAAAAATTTGAGTTGAATTATTATGGATTATTACACGGGTCTTCTCAATGCCGTGAAACGCTCCGTTCCATTGCATGGGCATGGAAAACAAATGACTTTTTGCCTCTAATGACGTCTCTGGTATCACTCCTCAAGGAGTCCGGTAACTTTTCAAACACAGCGACGTCAATGTCTTTGGCGGACTATTTCTCTGCTGATCAACACTACGAATGCTGGTAACACACATCGTGTGAAGTATATTTTTCGTTTTGGCACGTAGCCGTGTAATAAACGGGATAATGTACAGAACGTCGCCGTGTCATTATCGAAATTAAGCCCCTTCAGTGGGAAGCAGGACACCTCCGCTGCGCGTTGGTCCCCTGTTCGCCCTATCGGGGCTTCATTTTAACCGTTATTCGGTTGCAAAGGCGACGTCATCGACTTTGGCGAACTATTTTCTCTGCTGATCAACGCTGCGGAATGATAACAAAATACATTAGAAAGTACACACTTTGGTGAAGTTATTTTTTCGATTTGGCAAAGTAGCCATTAACAAATAATACCAATACTCTTTGGCTGGGATGATGAGGCATCAGACAATCAAGTCATTTAGTCTGAATACATACATAGGTAAAAAGCACCGGAGCAGGTTGCTAGTATCATGGACAGTATCAGAACGATAACCTGTTGAAACTAAATGGATGTGTTAGGCTACACCACGGGATGCATCTGCAGACCACCGCCACATAAATAAAGGTGAGACGCGATATTTATTGCCTATTGCTGGTGCTGTGGCGAGATCTTTTGTTGTTGTTTTGTATTCAAGTGGTCGGCGGTGTTTTAACTTGCAATTGAGGAGTCAGTCTCTTGTTTGACACAAAGTGACTTTTGGTCATTCTTGCTTTTGCTTGAATTCTGGGAATAAATTGTGGGGAGTGCATGCGTTTTTGGTCAGAATGCCTGATGTAGGCTAGCTTTGATGGAATGCGTGTTGTGAATTGAGAACAGCCAGCTCATGATGTGGATACAGCGTTCAGCTGTGCAACAAATATTTTTTTCTTTTTCAATCTTGACGACTTTTGTAGTGCTGTGTGTAGCCACACGTTTGGCCCTTCTGAACTTAAACACAGTTAATTTCCTTTCCTAGCTCCTCTTGTTTATGTTGTTAGCTTTGCCATATCATGTCACGTTGTTGTCAACATTGGATACATAGAGCAGAACATAGTGGGTCATATGTCCGATGCTTTTTTGGAAAACGTTTTCTTCATAAAACCTGCCAGACAGATTTTGCATACATTTTTTTCCTTAGTAATTAGGGTATGCCGTCTTTCAGAACCTTTCATTACCGGCACTAAAGAGAGAAAAAAAGAGTGCATCTCATTGTACCCAGCACTTCTGAAAATGTACTTCCGAATGCGTCTCTGTCCCCACCACATTTCAAACCAAACTGACGCCCATGCATATATGTGTATGCATATAGTACATACAGTGGCGGCCGGTGATCAAAAATGTTGGTGGGGGACAGAAAAATACAGGGGGTCTGGCCGAAAGACTTAATTAATATGTTACTTACTTGCTCTTTTTAAGTATAACATTGCTTGTGGAGTCCAATTCCTCCACTGAAAAGGGTGGAAAGTGCTTACAACTCTCTGCTAGTAAGCGATCTCTTCTCTACGTGTAGTTGTGGTGCGTGAATGCTGCTGAGGGAGGTAGCCTGTTTGATTGATTCGCTGAATTGTCCAATCATGCGAATTTTCTTGCGCCAATGAAAAGCTGTCCCTGCTTGATAGACAGCAAGCTTACATCGACCTCAACGTGCCCGGCGCCCCTGACTTGGAGCAGGGCTTTATTTAAAATGACCAATCACTAGCCTAGCCCAAATCATTGACCTTCAGACGCATTTAAATGGTTGCTGGCAGTGACAAGTGCATCACACAATTAAACGAGGATAAACGCTATGTATTTTTGTTGATTTATTTCATGATAGTTGATTAATAGTTGGCAGATATATTCGAGTGAATAATTCATGGAGGGGCGGTGCCCCAAGAATGTACCTCTCGAGTTATATAGACAATTTTGAAGGTAAGTTCCAAACTGACATCAGAATACGTTCACATTGTGCCATCGCTAGGTACTAGTTACTTTTCGAGCATCAGGTTGTTTGATCGACTGTACTGTGTTGAAAAGAAGTCCAGTGTGTTTTGATTCACATTACATGAATGACGTTGAATTCCCACAGTGTCAAATAAAGACCCTGCGGGGAGGGTGACCGTCAGGGCCGTCTGCTATAGGTCCATGCGCAAACATGAGAAGCCTCACGACGTCAGAGTAGGGTGGAATACATGTGTTTAATCAGTTCAAGTTCAAGATTCTGGGGTGTTTTTGTGGCTATAGTTGGCGATGTGGATGTAGAACAACAATAATTCATCTCGAGTCTGTTTATTTCATCTTTACTTAAACCTGAAACTATACTTGGACATGGACACCCCAGAAACCGGTTGTTATTGCTCCTGTTCTTTGGAGCATACGTTTAAGCATGCCTTTTCATGCTGGGAACATTTGTCAGTGTGAGGTAAGAGCTGATTTTGTACCCTCAGTCTAGGCTATCGTAAATCCTCAAGTAAAGACAGAGATTCAATCAGAAAACAGGCTGTGCAGCCTAAATAAATAAAACCCTCTGGCCACAATTGAGGATTTACGGTATACTAACCTGTTCAATTCTGTACTGCTCCTGTTCTTTGGAGTACAAGTTTAAGTAGGCCTTTACATGATGGGTACATTAGTCAGTGAGAGGTAAGAGCTGACTTTGTATCCTCAATCTAGGCCATACTAATCAGTTCAATGCTCTATTAATACTAAACTGTATTATTTAAATAATAATTATAATACTAGAATCATGTTTTTATCCATAGATCACCTTTTGAGGGACAGCACTCAGCACAGATTCAAATAGCTGCGGCTGACTGTTCTTGTGTGCTGGTGAACTGCTCTCTGCAATCACAGTGTTGCACTGCTGTACCAGAGCACGAAATACTCGGCATTGCAACTGAAAGCAGTTCCGCCAGTCCTCAGCTGTACTGAAACTGAGCAGCAGTGGCATAAGCCCCGAAAACTGGTTAGTACTTAAGAACTAAGGCTAATCACAAATTGTTACTGTTATATGGATTTTTGAATTTGATTTAAACTTTACCCGCTTTCTTGATAGGGTGTGAAACCTGGCAGAGTTATATGGTATTTGTCTCAACCAAACCAAAGTCGAGACAGTACACAGCTGCTGATGGTGTGAGGTAATATTCATTGTTAAGTACAAATATATTCTGCAGTCATTGTCAGATTGTTTTGTTATAAGAGTTATTGTTTTTTTAAATATATTGATGGTAACTGTTTCAAAAGACGCAAGCGCTACAAAAGCAGTGGGCGGGCGGACTTGCCAGACCCAGATGTCCTGAAGGTCGACGAGGCATACCAGGACTTCATGGCAGACCTTGCACCATTAATCACCACGCTCTCCATAAGTCCTGGTGTCCCCCTCGTCAATTCCACTTTTGGGAGTGTTCAAGATGGAGATGGTGGGGTTCAGACAGCTCTGATGAAGAGGGGGCTTGCACTGGAGCCAGTAGCTATTCAGGAGTATGCCCACATTAAAAACATCAGCTACTGGCCATCAGGATTTGTCATCCATCCAGATGCTCCCTGGCTCGGTTCTTCTCCAGATGGGATCGTTTTGATCCCACGGAGGCACCACCGGTTGGGCTGGTGGAGGTGAAGTGTCTAACGTGAAGAAGCTACGTGGACTGCGGGTACCTGCGCATGCAGAATGGCTCCCCTCCGTCTTGAAGCCAAGCCACAGCTACTTTACTGACATGGCAGGTGCAAGGCCAGCTGCTTATCACAGGGATGCAGGTGGTGTGGATTTTGTGGTTTTTGCAGAGGATGATGTTTCTTGTGCAAAGAATTTATAAGATGCTTGAGGTTGCCTGGGTTCATAAGAGGAGAGGGGGATTATTTATTTTTCTATCATTTCTTAATCTGATCTTTTTTAAATGAATGTATCATTCAGAGACCATACCTTTCGAACTGATTAAAATGAGTGTAAAACTATGTGGATTGTTGATATAGGATCATTGAAAAAGTGTTGTTCAATCTTTCCTTATTAAAGTTCTACATATTCTAGTGTCATCTATGATGCATCTGGTTTTCATTTCAAGTCCTTGAAAACCCAAAGCTAATTTACATACAGTGGCAAACAGTGACAGCAAATACAAAACACAAAATTGTGACTGTCTCAGTTAAAAAGCTCAACCCACCCGCGACAAGGTGCAGACCATTCGGGTGAGAACACGGGACAAGACATACGTGACAATACAAACAGACTCTTTTTTCTCTCACAGGAAAGTATTACAAGTAACAGTTACAATATAATCGGGCCTGTCTCAGTAAAATAACTGATTTCCAGACGTAACGCAGCACAACATAAAACATTTACTTCATTTACTAGTTGCCCATGCCTTCACTAAAGGCCCATTCTGGTAGTTGACCAGGAAGCAGGCCGCACTGAACAGTTCATCGATGTTCCCACATATAGATAGTGGTATGGCCTTGTCAAACAGTTTATTCTCTTTTATTCTCCTGATACACCTCTCCACATGCACTCTCAGACGTGCAATCGCCTGTGTCTGTCTAACATCCTCACGACTCATTTGTTTGTTCCTGAGAAATGCAGGCCGGTAAACCTTACAAGGAACAAGGTCGTCCACACGAAACCCTTTGTCCACCATGATTGCCATACCTAGCTTCTACAGCTTCACAATCCCAGACAACTTGAAAATCTCCCGGTCACTCATAGAGCCTGCATACAGTCCAGACACAAAGGGATCACAGCACCGGTGGGGTGCCATGCCAACACCTGGCCTTGAAATGTGGCATGAGATTTCTAGGTAGTCGAGAAAAAATCACTCTGAGAAGGAGCAGAGAGGATGGTGTCTGACAAAATATTTCTGTTACAATCAAGGCACTACCTGTGTATCTGCCAAAAAGCTGCAAACTCAGGTGGCAGGTGGAAGCTCTCACCATACCTCTGGAGGAACCCAAAGGCGCTTGCTTTCTCAGCAGGCAGTAAGGAAGTGGGTCCATGTAGTGATGATACGACTGCTGTTGTTGCGGTGGATGTTGAACCTCCTCTGCAAAGGTCCCTCAGAGGAAAAACCCACTGACAGGTACATCAGGAAACAGCAAGAACCTCGCAATGTGGTCTCAGTTTCTGTTGAGACATACCAACAAAAACATATCAACAAAAACATACCAACAATAAACCTACCGTTGTACTGATGCTAGCAGAGGCTGTCTTGGCGCTGGTTGTGCGAATCATTTTGTGGGTCACAGCAGGTTCAATTAGTCTCCAAAATGCCATGAAACTTCTGTAGGAGGCAAACCCTGGTGTAAAAGCGCACGTCCCTCATCTGATGCAGAGAGAGACGCTCTATTCCAAAAACCGCTGACCGAAGATTGAGATCCTCCACCTGCTGTTGAAGGCTCCCCTGATCTTGACGACGTAGAGCTTTCGTTTTCGTCTGACAAATTACTTGCCCTCGCTCCTGTTTGGGGGACGACACAGTAATCCATGATCTGGAGCCATTCCAGTCTCCATCTCTCGAGTCCGAAGTCTGGCAACTGCGGGGGGGGACTCTCGCGGCCGCGGACGCCGTTCTCACACACACGTCGGTCTGCTGGCACAAGGTAGCTGGTAATCCGTTCCAAGAAAATATAAAACTGCTGTATGGCTCCCTTCTTCACCCTCCTTCGTCCACTGACAGTCACATGAATATCAGTCTTCTTAAAATGTCGACTACAGACCCGGTTGTGCTTGGTCGGCATGAAGTCATCCCTCCGGATTTTCTGCTTCCAATCAGCCCGTACCGCAGCGTCAACGGGGAATGAATGAAAGCTAACTATTTTGTTGAACTTCGATGAACAGGTACACAACGGCACACAGCAATGACGTACTGTGTTTCCCCAGCTGTTTGAAAAGCTAAGTCGCTTCCCTTGGATTTTAAAAGGCCTCATTGTGTGAAACTGAAAAAAACTAGCTAATTCGCTCTCTGGCTGTTTCGTGTGTCGCTGTCAAATCTGGATGTTTAGACCGGAAGACCGGAAATGCTCAACATCCTATACAGATCATTTCCGCCAACGGTCGCCATATTGTGCACAGAGCGAATAGCGATAGCCTTAAAAGGTGAAGCCTATGCGACGTAGAACTATGGTTTTGACTCTGTGTTGTGAGCCCTGGAAATAAAGTGGATCGCCCCGTTCAGTGAATGGAGTTAACCGATTCTTCTTTTATATATAACCCAAGTATATGCAACAATAATTTGTACATTCTATTATTATTCATAGATTAGAAAACAAAAGGAGATTGTTAATACTTGGGCATGTCATGGGAATGAATGAAACGCGCATGCACATTTAAAAGACAGCGTTTACAGGAAGTGCGTCATTATTGCGCATCTAGGACGATCTGGCAGCCGAGTCAATCCGACACCCACCACACCTGCCAGCTAGCAGCAGGAGCACAGAGAGGGTCCTTGGATTCATCTTCATCTGCTCTGCAGCTTCCTCTCAGTGTCTGGTTGTTACCGTCACTAGGACAGGGGGACGGCTGAATGGCTGATTGTGAAAGGCTGCAGGAAATGGATTCTATCTGCCCAATGTAGAAAACAACATTTAGTTGAGGCATTTTATTTATTTTAATTTATGTCTGTGCAGTTGTTTTTTTCAAGAACATTATTTTGACAACATTTTCTAAAATATAAATGCTATTTATTAATATAGGAATATTTACATAGTTGTATCCAAATGAAAATACACTGTATGCTCAGAATAAGGTAATATTTACTTTAATAGTCCAATAGCCTACTTGAAAGGTCTAATACAGTTCCCAAAAAGCTTGTTCTATGTCGAAATTGGGTTATGCATACCTATAATACTTTTATTTTTAAACAGACGCTTCACAAAAAGACTTGTTCAATTCTATCCGACTTCTGCTATCTTAATAATAGTATTCGGAGCACAGAGATTTCAAAACACATTGCAGCAGACAAAGTTCCTGCGAATTATACTTCCCCTTCTTATATTAGCTCCACAGTGGTGAGGGTGATTATTTGCCCCAAATTACCTTCATTAGTATTTAAAATGGCTTCACTTTAACACAGGAACCCCCGATGATAAGAACCCGAGAGATCTTATTGTAAGCCTACATGACCACAGACTAAAGATATGATTGTATAAATACTGTAAGCTAAAAGAAGAAGAACCGGCTCATGAAAGACTGAGGGGCCATCCCATCAGGAAACTAAATTGGGAAGTATTTCTTTTAAACATAGCCTATTTTCAGGACCAGAATGGAGAAGAACCAGTCTTTACAAACCTCACTGTTATTCAGACAACCTAGAGTATATTTCAGTAATAAAGCCAATATGCGGATAGCAAAGAAAAACTCAAATTGCATAAAATCATCAGAAATGTTACAATCAGAAATAGAAACTGAAAAAGAAGAAGACTCACACGCAAATGAGTCTGTGACAAGACAACGGACATGATGACGTTCAGTGTTCCTTTATCTTCGGATTCATCACTGGAGGAGGAAAGCAGGAGTCAACTTGCCTTGCAGTTTGTTCAGCGAACGTACCTCGCTGTAGACGATTCATGTTTCCGGTCCAGGGCTGATCTGTCACCCAGAAGCAGACCAGCAAACCTCAGATTCCCTTCATCATTTCACTAGTAGGCTTTAAGTACCACTGAACTAGTGAAACAGTTTTTGTTTTAAACAACTTATTATGTCTAGTTTGATCTCAACATAGTATTCTATGCCATTCTGTCAGTTACTCAAATAATAAATTATATTGAAAAACAGGTATATAACCTGTCTACGCAAGTAGACAGGTTGATTTTTAACAAACTGGTCTTAATAAATAACCATAACCTGAACTCCAGATATCAGCTGTGCTCGTTAAAGGTGT
>OLKM01006800.1:0-13374 GCA_900291075.1 Melanogrammus aeglefinus
CATTAGGGAATCGACCGATTGACTTTTTAGGGCCGAACGAACCGATATTTCAATCAGCCTTAGCCGATACGCCGATACCGATTATCTTGAGCTGATATTTAGAGCCGATACTGCTTTTTACTCCCTCAGTCATAAAAAATTACACTGATAAAATGTTACAAAGTCACTCAATTAAAAAAAAGGAACATTTATTTGAACTTCAATATAAAAAATACTTAACAAAACAGGTGAGGTAGAACAAGGTAAGAACACAGTAGATAAACAATATTTAACAAATAGTGTACAAAGAGAGCACGGTGAGATAGAACAAGTAAGAAAAAGAAATCTGAAAAATAATTATTTAGGCATAAATAAAATACATGACCACCAATTCACACAGTAGCAAAAGAAATCAGGAAAATGTAACATAATAGAGAACAAATAACGTACTTTTTGTGCATGTAAGATTGGTGCATAATATTCACCTTGCCCACTGTCCATACTCTTTACGCCAACACCCTCATCTAAAACGTTGCTTTATACTTAACAGTTTTAGGACCTGCACGGTTATAAATGGAGGAACAGGACGCTCTGAATTTGCTCCCGTCAGCCTGTTTCTCTTTTTCTCGTATTTCTGCGCTGATCTCGGCTGCAATACCCTCTTCATGGAACAGAGAGGGGGCGGACCAGAGAAATCTTCTGGCGAGTGGTTGTTAGAAGGTGAAAGCGGGAATGCATTTTGTTTCACCATTCAAGTGGGTTGGCCGTCCGTCTGTCGATCAACGGCTCCGTAAGGGTATTGATTCAGCTGCTCGAGTGAACTGGCTGTCCTCATCATCATCATCTCCTCAGAGGTTGTCCGTGTGCCCTCACGAAGTTTGCATACATCTTTTCAAGCGCATGTCCGACGGACTAGCGTCTTCCTTCACTTCTTCCTCACCCTTATTCCGCTTTGGATCTGGGCTTGATCTTTGAGGAAGCCCTTTTCTGTTTCTCAGCCTCAGAACAGAGCGGCATGCCTGTTGCGAGGACAGCATTTGGTCTTGTCTGCATTTTCAAACCTTGCCTTTAAACTGTCCAGCAATAGTGTGCGGAGTGTTTATGCCCGATTGTGGTTGCATCCTCGACTTCAAGTGTATTTTAGGACAGTGAATGCGCGTAATTATGCATGATATTGATGAGTCTGATCTGCTCATTTCCCGTGTTACTGGTTTCAAGCAGGCTCAGTGTGCGCAAGTCAAAACTTGCCCACTGAACTGTGATTGCAAGTATCAAATCTTTCCATGTTCCCCTGCATATACGCGTAAGTGCCCAGCTTCTGCTAAGCATGCCTCATCAATGTGAAGAGTGAGTTCAGCGTGTTGGCACTGACTGGATTTCTGTGGCTCGGGGAGGTCCAAATCTTTTTGAATGGCCTTCAAATGCTGTTTGGCCAGTATCGAATGGTTGAAATGGGTAGCAGAAGACTTTAGTTTTGCAATGATGTCCTTCACTGCTCGCTGGCTGTTGATCCCATCATTTACCACCAGCTGAAGTGTGTGAGCACTGCAGCTGACATCTGGTACTTCGGTGAGCCTCATCCCTTTAACCATATTTGCGCCACTATCGCGAAGCACAAGCAGGATTCTCTCTGTGCTGATGCCCCAATGCCTCAGCAGACTGAGGAACACCTCGCTGATGTATTCACCTGTGTGAGAGCCATACATTGCTTTGACATTGAGGACAATTTGTTTCTTTTCCCAGTCACTGTTAATGAAATGGCAGGTCAGGCTCATTAGGGATTCTGTGTCCCCAGACCAACAATCCGTTGTAAATGACATATAGGGGCCTGAATTTTCTAACGTGACCAGCTCCTTGATTTTGTTTTCCTACTTTTGTGTGACACCATGAAAGAGGTCAGTGCGATTTATAATTTTTCTGTTTTGAGGGAGTATCCTTGGTCTCCACCACTCGTCACCATCGCTTTTTAAACCAACACCATGAGACAATTGTACAATGTGACAATTGTAAATGGCCTGATCTGTCTGTGGCCAATCATCTGAACTATGGCAAGATCAGCTTGTTTGACCTGTGTGTCAAGAATTACCCCCATTTCTTTTTGGGCATCAAAGATCTGCACATTATTGAGGCTGTGTGAAACGTCATGCTTGTAGAAGCTGATGCTCTCATCAATCCTTTTTCTTTGTGTGCTTTCATTATAGGTCTCACGTGTGAGCTTCAGGTGGACTCCAAGCATTATTTGAGAAAGTTTTTTTTTTCCTCGATTTCCAGCCCCATGCTCACACATTACAACTTGCAGATGTTGAGTGAGCCTTTCTGAGTAGGTCGGTGCAATATCCCTGCACACTGGATTTGTTTTCTGCTCTGCCATTTCTTTAAAAATAATAAACAAAAACACAGATCAGTGTCAATCTTGTTTGTGGGCAATCATCTTAGATTCATATCACCCCAAATTATGTGGTGGCAATGCATCATATGGTGGATGCCTATGATTAACTGTGCAAGGGTAAAAGATTCCTTCAAACATCTACAACTTTGACTTGATTAAAAAATGAATAAATATTCAAAAGTATAAAACATTCTCAAGTTTGAAAAAGCTTCATTCAGGTGGTGCCAGCACTCTCGCCATATATCGCTTTGATGGATGTGTGGTCCAATGAGTGAGACGCACCACACACACACACACACACACACACACACCAACAAACTTCTGTTTTGTAGCTGACGCTGACTGAAAAACTCAACCACCAACTGAACTGATGATAACGACAACTCCCAGCAAACGTGCTCTAAACACAAGTAAGCCTTCACGGTGCACTTATGTCTGGTATACATTGATAAACGTTAACCACAAATTAATATTCACATACGTATTAAACATATCTCTCATCATTTAAACCTCATTCATTAAAGCCCCACTCTTCTGAAGTGGGGGCTGCGCTCTATATCACTGCGATGCAACTCGGCCCCGCTCTAAAGTCGGGAGAGAGGAGAGACTGCAACGGGTAGAAGGAGATTGTATGTTTTGTTATGTGGAAGGAGCATGCGAAAATGTTTTGGCAACGATTGTAGCAGAATGTTCTCTACATCCCGTCATCGAGAACTGCGAGTTAGAGAGAATTTTTCCACGGCTGATTTGTGATTCAAAGAACGGAGACGACGATATACAATAAAGCTCATTCATTTGTGAATGATGTTTAGCTCGTGTGTGGATTTTATCGCGGGCACGGGTTCGGGTAACGGGCCAAATAGAATGGTCCGTATCTAGTGCTGAACTTTGCTGGGACTCGTCCCGTGCAGGATTCGAAATACACCACACGTCGTCCAAACTTCAGCCAGGTGTCATTTAAATAAAACTCACCCAAACACCATACGGAACAACGTCGGCATTACTTTAATCTATGTACCAGTATCGTAACTGCTATACTGATGAATACATATAGGCCAACAATGCAAGCCGTTTTATAGACGAGGCATTCCCATTCCGTTTTCCACTTAGACCCAAAACTTGCTTAGGGCATAGTTTGCAGCAAAGCACATATATAGAGGCATGGCATTTTGCATTTGTGTTTCATCCCCCCCCCCGAAACACACACACACTTCTTTCACTCTTAAAATTTAAAATTTACCATTGTTTTGAGAGCAGGGCTTCCAGCACTCTTCTAGTGGGGGAGGGGCAATGCATGTTCTGCAGTACTACTGCAACGTCACTGCAGACACGGAGCTTGCCTTGTGTGGACGCCTGTTTTGTAAATAAACAGATATGTAGTTTCTTTTGTAAAATATATCGGCGAAAATCAGCCGCCGTATCGGCCGATACGATACACGTAAAAAAACGCGAATATCGGACGGGCCGATACGATTATTCCGATCGATAACTAACCTACCACTCTCCACATAAAACACTACACATACATACATTCATCCTCCCCAGTACGCCCCCAGCAAAGAACAGTGTGCTGTCCACCACAGACTGCTTGCCCAAACCGTCATGACCTGCTCTTACTCTTTATCACCTTATTCCGCACACGCAGATAAAGGTGGATTCTGTCTTCCGCTTTGTGTGTTGAAACTTCCGGTCGGCTAGGCTACACTTAGACAGCCTACATTGAAAATACCGCCAATTAAGATGGAGAGGCTAACTGTAAGTTATAGAACAGAAACCGTGTCAAGTTTAGGATGGAGGGGATTGTTTTCATCATCACCCGGGATTAATGAACTACGCCGAGTGGGTGGATGACATGCGGCGGTGGCCCCAGGTGGCACATGGGGATATTTTTTATTATTTAGTGCTGTCAATGGGTCGGCCATGAAAAATTACCAGAGCACCAATCAATATTTACATAGTGGAAAGGTCGGTCTTGTTTTGCATTCCAAGAACGAGAAAGAGGAATATCTCTTTTTGAAAGCTGCAGTCAACCCCAGTCAGTCCAGCACACCAAGACTAAGAGCATTCTATTTCAGAGACATGCTTCCTTTTGTTTCAGACGAGAATAATGAAGGTTGCCTGTGGCTCTGTGAGCGTTATTGTCATGGCCGGCAAGTGAATGGGAAAACCAGGGGCCGACCCCTGGTTTTCCCATTCACCAGCCTGCCACCCTGATCTCTCCTAATTAACCCAACCACCTTCACCTGTGCCTCTCCTGGAACCGTCACCTTATCGTGGTGGAGAGGTTTGCGTGTCCCTTTGAACCTGAGGGCTGTGTTGTCTGGAGCTTTGTGCTCCTGGTAGGGTCTCCCATGGCAGAGTGGTCTCAGGTGAGGGGCCAGACTAAGAATGGTTCACCAAGACTCCATAGTGAGACCCTGCCCGGAGGAAGCCGGGGGCCCCTGTCTGGAGCCAGGCCCAGACGGAGGGCCCGTTGGCGAGCGCCTGGTGGCCGGGTTTGCCATGGAGCCCGGCCAGGCACAGACCGAACAAGCTACTTGGCACCCCCCCCCCCGCTTCGTCCTGTGGGTCCACCACCTGCAGGAGGACCCGCTGGGGTGGGTGCGCTGGCCACATGGGTGGCGTAAAAGTCAGGGTCCCAACGGACCAGACCTGAGCGGCAGAAGCTGGCTCTAGGGACGTGGAACCTCACCTCACTGTGGGAAAGGAACCCGAGCTTGTGAGGGAGGTGGAGCGCTACCAGTTAGATCCGGTGGGGCTTACCTCTACACACCAGTCTCAGCTCTGGTACCGTACTCCTGGAATAGGGGTTGGACTCTATTCTTTCTCTGGAGTTGCCAGAGGCGTGAGGCGCCGCGCGGGCGTGTGGGAAAATACTCATAAATCCCGGCTGAGCACCGCAGTGTTGGAGTTTACCCGCGTGGACGAGAGGGTCGCCCCCCTACGCCTAAGGATGGTCGGGGGGAAAACTCTGACTGTTTGTGCGTATGCACCGAACATCAGTTCAGAGAATTCGGCCTTCTTGGAGACCCTGAATGGAGTCCTGTATGAGGCTCCAGTAGGGGACTCCGTAGTTCTACTGGGAGACTTCAACGACCATGTGGGAAACGATGGAGACACCTGGAGAGGCGTGGTGGGGAGGAACGGCCTCCCTGATCTGTACCCTAGGCCGAAGAATCGATGATTGATTTTGTGATCGTGTCATCTGATCTGAGGCGGCATGTTTTGGATCACTCGGTGAAGAGAGGGCGCCAGAACTGTCAACCGACCACCATCTGTGGTGAGTTGGATCATGGGAATGGGGGAAGATTCTGGACAGACCTGGTAAGGCCAAACGGGTAGTGCGGGTGAATTGGGAACGTCTGGAGGAGGCCCCTGTCCTAGGGATCTTCCACTCACACCTCCGGCAGAGCTTTTCTAGCATTCCTGTGGAAGTTGGGGGCATTGAGCTGGAGTGGGCGGTGTTCAAAGCCTCCATTGTTGAAGCTGCGGCGGTGTGTGGTCTTAGGTTCCTCAAGGGGCGGTACCCCTCGGACACCGTGGTGGATACCGGTGGTCAGGGAAGCCGTACGACTGAAGAAGGAGGCCTTTCGGGATATGTTATCCCGGAGGACTCCTGACGCAGTTGCAGGGTACCGACGGGCTCGAAGGGCTGCAGCCGCTGCCGTGTCACAGGCTAAGCAGCGGGTGTGGGAGAAGTTCGGAGAGGCCATGGAGAAGTACTTTTGTTGGGCACCAAAGTGTTTCTGGAACCTCAGGAGGGGGAAACGGGGAACCATCCAAGCTGTGTACAGTAAGGATGGGACTCTGTTGACCTCAACTGAGGAGGTAGTCGAACGTTGGAAGGCACACTTTGAGGAACTCCTGAATCCGACTAACACGCCCTCTGTGATGAGCTCGAGGTTGATGGTGGTTCGTCGTCAATTTCCCTGATGGAACTCACTGAGGTAGTTAAACATCTCTGCAGTGGCAAAGCCCCAGGGATTGATGAGATCCAGCCAGAAATGCTAAAGGCTCTGGGTGTTGAGGGGCTGTCATGGTTGACACGCCTATTCAACATTGCGTGGGAGTCGGGTACAGTGCCAAAGGAGTGGCAAACTGGGGTGGTGGTCCCCCTGTTTAAAAAGGGGACAAGAGAGTGTTTGCCAATTACCGGGGTATCACACTTCTCAGCCTCCCTGGTAAAGTCTACTCCAAGGTGCTGGAAAGGAGGGTTCGGCCGATCGTCAAACCTCAGATTGAAGAGGAACAATGCAGTTTCCGCCCCGGACATGGAACTACGGACCAGCTTTTCACTCTCGCAAGGATCCTGGAGGGGGCCTGGGAGTATGCCCATCCGGTCTACATGTGTTTTGTGGATCTTGAGAAGGCATATGACCGGGTCCCCCGGGAGAAACTGTGGAAGGTGCTGCGGGAGTATGGGGTCGGGGGGTCTCACCTCAGGGCCATCCAATCTTTGTACTCCCAAAGCAAGAACTGTGTCCGGGTTCTCGGCTGCCGGTCAGTCTTGCTCCCTGTGGGTGTTGGCCTCCGCCAGGGCTGCGCTTTGTCACCAATCCTGTTTGTGATATTCATGGACAGGATATCGAGGCGTATTCGTGGTGGGGAGGGGTTGCAGTTCGGTGGTCTGAGGATCTCATCCCTGCTCTTTGCAGATGATGTGGTCCTGATGGCATCATTGCCTGTGACCTTCAGCACTCAGTGGATCGGATGGCAGCCAAGTGTGAAGCAGCTGGGATGAGGATCAGCACCTCTAAATCTGAGGCCATGACTCTTAGCAGGAAACCGGTGGTTTGCCTACTCCGGGTAAGAAATGAGTCCTTAGCCCAAGTGAAGGAGTTCAAGTACCTCAGGGTCTTGTTTGAGAGTAAGGGTACGATGGAGTATGAGATTGGCCGGAGAATCGGAGCAGCGAGGGCGGTATTGCGTTCGCTTTACCGCACCGTTGTGACGAAAAGAGAGCTGAGCCGCAAGGCGAAGCTCTCGCTCTATCGGTCAATCTTCGTTCCTATCCTCACCTATGGTCATGAGGGATGGGTGATGACCGAAAGGACGAGATCACGGGTACAAGTGGCCAAGATGAGTTTTCTCAGGAGGGGGGCTGGCTTCTCCCTTCGGGATAGGGTGATAAGTTCAGTCATCCGTGAGGAGCTTGGATTAGAGCCACTGCTCCTTTGCTTAGAAAGGAGTCAGTTGAGTTGGTTTGGGCATCTGGTAAGGATGCCCACTGGGCGCCTCCCTTGGGAGGTGTTCCAAGCACGACCAGTGGGGAGGAGGCCTTGGGGAAGACCCAGGACTAGGTGGAGAGATTATAACACTCTCAACACTGGCCTGGGAACGCCTCGGGATCCCCCCATCAGAGCTGGTCAATGTGGCTCGGGAAAGGGAAGTCTGGGGCCCCCTGCTTGAGCTGCTGCCCCCGCGACCCGAACCTGGATAAGCGGATGACGATGAGGATGAGGACCTTTACCTGTGCTCCCCCTATATCAGTCCTCTCCTTCCAAACATTCCCTGCCAGATTGTCTCTTGTGTTTCACAGTGCTTTCCCGCGACTTCAAATCCTGACCCACCTCTGATCCTTCCTGGTCTCTGATCCCTGCCTGCCTGACTATCATGCCTGCTGCCCAGCCCCTGTCGGTCTGTCTGCTCTTCTGCCCCCGACTCCTGATCAACCAGCCTGCCTCCACTGCTTTCGACCCTTCGCCTGCCTGACCTCCCGATCGTGTCGCGTCCCTGTCAGTTTGTCTGTTCACCCGTTCCCTACTGCCCATCTGCCCTCCCGTTGCCGACCTCTGCCTGCTGACTACTCTCTTCCTGCAGATCCAGCATCTGAATCTGTAACTGTTCAACGCTTGTCGTCAGTCTGTGCACTTGGGTCCTGCCAAACGCCCCCGTTACAGTTATATGCAGTTATGCAAATGATTACTTTATACTACTTAACTACTTGTACATATTTTAACTACTATTTGTACATATTATTGGCTCTTGTTTCTAATGTAATTAGTTTTTAGTATTATGTCAAAGCATTAACTCAATCATTCAAGGATTTAGTAAATTCCTTGTGTCAAGTTTATTTTATTGACCCTCTCTGACAAAGACATCACGTTTGTGTATAAAAATACAGATATAAGTTTGAAATAGATTTGTAAAAATTAACAATAGAAACAGCATTTTAACCATGTAACCATAGCAACTGATTGAACATCTTATTCCTCATCTTTCTGTATAATGTCCCCACGAAGATAGACTGCAGACTCTCAGAATCATGGTCAAAATTTCGGGCTAATTGGCACTGTTTAAGAGACTACTCTGTAGTTCTTCAGGTGGCGTATGACCCTCTCGTTCCTATGCGCCTCGTGCTATGCGCCTTGTGTTCTTCGGACAAGGGAAGGCCTCTTCTGGTGAAGCTGGCAGGGCGAGCTTGTTCAACTTTACGTTCAAACAGAAGATATTGGATAACAAATCCTCGGTCAGCCATCACCTGGACGCAGATACTCCCGAAACCCTGTGTTGGCTGTGATGGCTTGTCACTGTATCTCCCACCATATGCTGGAGAGATGAACATAATCAAACCACATAGTGCAATAGCTATGAGGAACTTAATTGCATAATGTCCATAGTAATGGACATCGCCTCTTTAGTCCAGATTGTGAGCCTTCTGAAGAGGGGTCTCAGAACGATTATGCATGTGGTTAATGAATAATGTTCCTTGAAGCTCTGTGGCATCATTGCTTAAATCTTCTCCCTGGGCAGCCATGGAACACAGCACCTCATCTTCTCTTCCATGAAGTCGAGCCACTGAGAGATTATCCTACTGACCACAGACTGAGATACTCTGAACCTCTCTGCGATGTCGTCCTGCAATAGGTTCAGCCGGAGCTCCATCAGGGTCATCAACAGTTGATCCTTCGGATGTAGCTGAGAGATGCTGCATCCTTCTTTCAGGTCGTCAGATAAAGCTCAAGGGCAATCCACTGACAACCAAGTGTACAGTAGACACAGCCGATCATTCCAGAGATGTTCGGTGTGTACAAGATTTTATTCAGGACAATGTGTTGCCTGGTCATGGAGGAGAGGACAATGAAGTGAGTCACTGACAGCATAGATGTGATTTTCAATGAATGTATACTTCCTCTGTGTAGAAGCATCACAGTGTGTCATCCCATCAGTCTCCTGGACTACAGAGCTGGTTGAGGGTTCTGTAGAAATAACAGCATCAGACATCAGTAAGTTATCAACGATAAGGTTAATCATTTTGCTGCCTTTCAACATAACCAGTCCTGGACATCAAATTAGAAAGCCTCAAAACTGATCTTATCTTGTAATGCTGTTCATTTAATGAGGTCTAGCCAAGGCATAGTTACGGGTATATGCTGATCATATTCATTAGACGCTAGCTGGCTAACGACGAAATTGATAACTGTAAGTGCTAAAATGTTATCTTACCTTGGAGCCTCACAAGCATCCGACGAGCCTTTTTCGCCGGAGGAATAACATATCCCAACCATTTCTCGGGGTATGGGTGTTGGTCTGATGGTCTGCCATCCACAAAATGAAAAGAACAGAGTAGGGTTTTTTCGGAGGGTTCTTTAAATTTAGCGCCTTTAGCCACATAGGCCCGTCCTCATCGCTGGATGGCAGAGGATGAAGATTGAAGGTTGCCCCACAACATTCTGCCCTGGTTTTCCCATGTACAACATAATATTGTTGCAAGGACACCCGTCTTTTATTCCAGTTGTTATGGCAGCCCCGCACGGAACAAATAATGCTGGTTATCTTGGACATAAAATTGCTACTGATTGTGCCACTGATAACGGACAGAGTTGCCTCAACTGGAAGATCGAACACAAAACGGAACCAATGGTGCCCCCCTTGTTTATGCGCGGAATAAGGTGGATAGTGGGCCTCTGTGTTGTCTCTCCAGTCCAGCTCATAGTTTATGCGTATTCCAAGGAACTTGTACTTGTACTCTTCATTCCAAACCCCTGGATGGTAATGGGGGTTAGGGGCTTCCTGATCCGTCGGAAGTCCACCACCAGCTCCTTGATTTTGCTGATGTAGGTTCTCCTCGGACCATCGAACGAAACCCTACACCACACCTCTGTAATCATCCTCCCTGTCCTCACTGATGCAGCCCACAATGGAGGAGTCATCCGTGAACTTCTGTTGGTGGCACGTTACATGTTAAAGGTGAAGTCGGCGGTGTTGATGGTGAAGAGAAAAGATGAAAGTATTGTTCCTTGGGTTGCGCCGGTGTTGCTCATCACCACATCTGATAGGCACTATCTGGTGTTTGGCGCCGCGTGGTGCTTTAGAATGCTGTGCAAAAAAAGCACATCATCCACTGTGTACCTCTGCAGCCTCTCAAAACCCAACCCTAACGTCCCCGTCGTGAGAGGTGGAAACAGGTCAAGCTGGCTAATAGGGCAATGGTAAAACTCATGGGCCAATCCAACCCGGTATCACAAGATCTTGTGCTCATGTGCACGAAACGTTAATCTATTGAATCGTGTCCCAGAGTACGATTTTTCAACTTTTTTCGTGAAACGCATCACGAAATGTTAACGAATGCATTCTGAATGGGCCCGACTACGTCACGGATAGACGCTGTGAGCATCTTTCCTATTGGATAGTTTTTAGGATATTTTTCTGTGAAAATTGCGGACATACTTTTTATTCTGGGTGGAAAATATGATATTTTAGCATAGTTATGCCATTAAAAGTGTTTATGTAAACATTTTTAGCGAGAAATGTGCATTTTACTTTCATAATCGTCGCTCGGCGAATGTGAAGGATGTTTGGTTTGATAGTTCTGATGAAGAATATTCCAGTCGGTCTCCACATAATATCATGGTTTGGCTGCTATGATGTTTGCTATGGGACGCTGAAACCAGCAGCTCGCATGCCGTTAAAATCATGGGAATAATAAACCATTGTCTTTTGCTGGTTATGGTAAGGATAATGTATCGTGCAGGCAACCCGGTCTCACGAAAATACGTGACACTGTCACGTTATGCAATCTATTGAAAATGTTATCAGGGACACGTATTTTTCAAAAGAAGTATATCAATTGGAAGTATTTGTCGTGTCACTAAGCAGACTTCCAAACTAAAGGTTCTGTCCGGGAGCGGTTCTCCCTAATTGAGGAGCTCCGAACAGAAGATATTGTTTAATGTCATTTATTGTAAATGGTCTGTGATAAACTAACATTATGACGCTTTTGGCCACCCGTTTTTACTTAAAATTGTCTTGATAACTAACAATATGACAGCTTTTGGCCACACCCGTTTCTTACTTTCACCTTGATCTGAAGAAATTGTGACAATTCCACGGAATATATTAAATGCAGGTGCGCTGCTCTGTAGGCAAACAGTGTCGCAAGCGGACGTTGCCATGACATCTAGAAATCATACCGTATTTAATAACAATTATAATAATAGCAATAATACATTTAATTAGAGGCACATCTCAAGGCACCCTTCAAGGCACCCAAGGTCACCTTACCATATCATTTGTTGTTATCATTAAAATTGATGTGTAGGGTGATTATAACTCGTGAATGCGATTCACATATATATATATATAATATATCATATATATTATACACACTCTTTATATTCTGAGAAACACTCCGAGATAATAAAAATATCACATTATCCTTACATACACCAGCAAAGACAATGTTTATACCCATGAATTTAAACGCATGCAAGCTTGCTGGTTTCAGCGTCCATAGCAAACATCATAGCAGCCAAACCATGTTATTATGTGAGAACGACTGAAATATTCTTTCGTCATAACTATCTCAAACCAAACATCCTTCACATTCGCCACGTCGAATGATTATGAAAGTAAAAATCGCAATCTACTCCTAGAAAATGTTTAATAAACTCTCTATTTAATGGCGTAAACATGCTAAAATATCATATTTTCCCCCAGAATAAAAAGCTAATGTACGCCATTTTTACAGAAAATATCTAAAACTATCCAATAGGAAAGATGCTCATAAGCGTCTGATCCGTGAAGTAGTCGGGCCCGTTCAAATGCCATTGGTTAAACATTTCTTATGCGTTCACGAAAAAGTCGAAATCGTCGTACTTTGATTCAATAGACTTAACGTTCGTGCGCATGAGCAAGATATCTCGACTACCGGTTGGCCAATCACCCGTAAGTGGATCCATTGATTACAGAAACATGATGAAGAAAAACAACACCACAATCTAGAGATGAAGACCTCTCGGGCATGCAGCAAAAAGACAATGAAGACGCCTACTGAAACCCATATGAAGAGAGCTGCGTCGGAACTCTTCTATCCCCTAGCACCTACCAACATCGCAACCTGAAAACATCAGGACCATGTTCCAGTTAGTAGGAAGACGAAATCATCGCAGATGAGATGAGAGATACAGGGTTTCCTATCCTCGCCTCTGCGAACGATGCCTCCAGACAGGAGAAGTCAAATTGGTTCAGTGGTGATCCATACTCTACTCTGACACACGCAGATGAAAAGCACCACACACATGAGGGCAGTGGCTTTATGCTCTCCAAAGAAGCACAGCGGCCTCATTAGCTGGAGTCCATAAATTCAAGATCATCCACATGCAGATTCAAACCACCCCATTAGAATACCATTCAATTTATACATGCTATTGCACCCCACCAACATACTAGATTCGGAGCAAGTGTGTGACAACAGCTACAACATGACTACTTTCAGACCAGAAAGAAAAAGGACTTCTCTTATGCAATAGGCGAGTGAATGCCAATGTGGGACTAGAAATACAATGGCGATTACGAAATTGGCTATGGGAAGGCTGGACTTGCCCCGATGAACTGAAATGGAGAATTGACAGACTGTATGTGCTGCCAATCTGGTTATAGGAGGATTTTTCCTTATAAACCGGTGTCACAAAGCCACCTGGATAATCACCTGACCACACTACCGAAACCAAATTACCACATTGTAGTAGTTGTGTAGACAGGGAAGGTAGCACTCTCTTCCTGGA
>OLKM01006801.1:0-13373 GCA_900291075.1 Melanogrammus aeglefinus
AGCTAGAGCACTATGGCCCGTTCTGTGGTGAAGGAAGCTGCGGTGAAATAGTGACCCTATCCTGGATGGGTCCAGACCTAAGCTTCCGTCGGGTGCTGGCTGCGCGACGTTATTAGCTCCGCGTTCATCCATGGAGCGGGAGCTTATTTACCGAGCCAGGAGGCCCGTGTGAGACAGAGAGCTGTCAGCCCAACGGCCCTGGATGTGCCCACACGGACGCCCTCGACGGACAGTGTTGCCACAGTTCCTCCTGAAACCAGTAATGCTGGATTACTGCGATTACTAGTTACTACTTAGTTACTTACTGATTACTTGCATTAAAAGAACTAAGTAATACAACCTTACTTTATTAGTTGACATTTAGCTGCGCGGACAACCACCCCTGACCACCTCAAAATAAAAAAATGACTAAATGCGTTACTAAGTAACGCGTTACTGTACATCTACCTGCTACGGTACCATCAGGCCGCCTGCGTGGGTTGTGGGCGCATTGTCGCGCGCGTTCAGGTTCTTGCCTGAAATCACACGCGTCCTCAGGTGTAATAAATAAAAGACCAGGCAAATAAACGTGTGTTTAATGCTGACGGACGGAGCTGGACACTGCCGAATGAGAGAAGTATGGCAGAGGCAAGAGAGCCTTCCCCATCACATTCACAACCTTTGTATATATCCCAACCTGGCAGTGGGGATCCTCTGTATTGGAATCATCACAAGGCATGCTCAAGCATGTATCGTCTTTACTGGGAATATGACCGCAGGAGTTATTCAGAGAGCAAGATTGTTATCTTTACGATTGGTGTTGCCAGTGTGTGCGGATATGACCTTCGCAGGAAGTGTCTGAGATTGTTTCTTTACGATTAGATGTTGGAAGTGTGCGAGTGCGAGTGTGTGTTCTAAACCCCTTGATTAAATAGACAGTAGAGAGTGTAATTAAGCCGACAAGAGCACAAGTCTCCGAAGGAACACATAGCAGTGAATGTGTGCCAGTGTTGACAGGGAAGGAAGGAAGTCATTTAAATTGTCTGGGGAGAGGGGGGGTTTACAGCAGGACTTCTTCATGGTGTTTTTTTGTACATTGGAATCTGTTGAAAAAAACTTGAAAAAGCGCATTGGTGCAAAGAACAGCGTCTCGACAAAGAAACAAATAAGCGCAGTGAAAGAGAAGAGGTGTGTAGTTGTTTGTTTTTTGAGTGTGTCATGCGTATGTGTCTGTGTGTCTGTTATAGCACTTACTTCAAGAGTAGGCAGAAGGTGGGTAAGACCTTGACGTTGTACTACCTGCTTGAGGCCGTCAAACTCGCATCGATGCACGTTTCATCCCCGCCAGCACTTGAGGGAGGGGCGGTGATGAGGTGTGGAGAGAGACCAGACGTGACTCCCAAGGCCTGCAGCGGCAGCCACCTGGCGTCGGTCCTCCTCAAAGAAGTCAGCGCTAAAAACAGGTCCGCTTTTTATCAGCGAGCTGTGGAGTTGAAGATGACATCACTCCGGAGGAGGCCGCGCTGCAAACGCGAGCGTCGTGTTATGAGAAGGACACGTGTAATTGCTCTGGCTGTTAATGGAATCACAGTCTCAACGTGTTATTCCGAGGGGTTGGATTGCCCCAGGCTTCCGCTCCGCTGCCCAACAGAGGTGCAGGAGAAATCTCCTATGCGCCTGCCACGCAACACACACACACACTCATCGCCAAAACCGGTAATTTTCCCTTAAAGAGAGATAAGCAGCACCTCACGGCCAAACCATATGCTTGTGCTTCATATGAAGTTACAATATAGGGGGAATGGTGTGTTGACATAATTTGCTCATCACCTGCAGCAGGCACCAGCGCGCAACACTTTATGTCAGTCTGAATACGCCTTAATCGCAAACCGAACAAAAACTTTCTCATTATCCTTCCATTCATTTCCTGCTTTGGAAGGGACCCGGCGCGTGCCAATTGCTCTGTGGCGTTCTCGCTCACACGCCGGTAGCGGCACGCCAGTACGCCACGCGTCTCCGCCTGAGTTTGCCGACCCCAACCTTATGTTGAGGCACTCCCCCCATTGTGTTCACCGCCCACGCAGGCTCGCATCTCCGCAGAAATTGCCAGAGGCCCTTCCAGCAGGAAGGATAAAAAACGAAACCGAAATAGCCCAGGTTTTTTTTTAAGTTTAATTTGTGGCCCCCGTCTGTTGCCGTAGCGCACCGGGGCTGGCGCTACTTCATGGGAACGACTAAGTGTTTGGAAATTGCTTTTAGCCCATCCGTCCTGAATGGTTAACGAGAAGCACAGGCCCTTTAACTGTGGTGCTTTGACAGTAAGTGGCCAAAAAAAAAGGCGCAATTGTATTACGGCAAGTGGAAATAAATAATAGCAACCAACAACAAATAAATAAATAAGGAACCAACACCCCCAGACATCCATAATCCGGTACGGTGGAAACTAGTCTGCAATGAGAGCTGGGCTACATTCTGAGAGGCTCTTGGAGAAGTGGAGGTAATTACTCGACACAGATAATGTCCGCTCTAACATGCAGCGCGCATTATTCCGAAGAAGAGCTCAGACTAGTAGGAAAGGTAGTCTGGGGGGCTCCTGGTGCCAGGCTCACTCTGCTCCCCATATGTTAAATAAAGCCTGGTTCTGGAACAGGAGAGTGAGCGTTTGCCGGGGAATATGAAGTACTCTGGTCTGATGAACACTGCGGAAGGACCTGTGATATAGGGCTTAAACACTCGACTACTGCAAGTACAACCACTGGCACTCCTTGGGCATCTCAGGTCGATGGCAACCTTGACACACACACCGACACAGACACACACACACACACACAAACACACAGACAGCTGGGCAAATAGCTGAAATGAAAGCGCTTACGCTCATTCAAAACACTTACATATCTTCCCTTGGTCTCAGTGGCCGCCTGTTGGAATAGGGGCTGCATGCGTTTACACACGCCGCACCCTGCCAAGGCAAACACGCAGAGAAACAAACAGAACAACAGGGAGTTATATTTGTCATTCAGGACGCATTGATAGAAAACCAACAAGAGCAAAGGATATCTGCAGGCTGAGACGTTTCTCATGTGTGATGGAGCGTGACCATAACCAGTGTTAACGGGGCGATTTCTTACTATGTATTGGGGCACAACTGAGCCCCCAGCGTGTACGAAAATATCGGTAATGCAGTGGTTTTCCAACACAGGGATGTGCATCGTTTGGAAAGCAATTATGACCCTGTATCCACCGATAAGAGACTTGACATGGTTACTCTGGAATGAAGTGTTGTCCTTATGTTTTTTTCTCTCAAAGCTCAATCTGAGAGACACCCAATGTGTGGTGTATGTGTGTGTGTGTGTGTGGTGTGTGGGTGTGATGTGTGTGTGTGTGTGTGTGTGTGTGTGTGTGTGTGTGTGTGTGTGTTAGGTGTGTGTAGGTGTGTGTAGGTGTGTGTAGGTGTGTAGGTGTGTAGGTGTGTGTGTGTGTGTGTGTAATCAAGGTATATGGTGGTGAACATTGATTAGGTGTGTGTGAGAGTGAGTGTGTGTTCTCCAACTGGTGCTGCCCTCCATAATGTTAAAGCAAAACCATTCAAATTTCCGGGAAAAATACAAGGTCTATAAAACCCTTGGTTAATCCTGAGTTCTCTCTGTTGACCATGCAACAGCCCTCTGCGGTTGTGTGACCCTCTTACACCTTGAATTGAATTACACTAAAACAAAAACATGTAATGATTGCTAATGCATGAATACATGGACTAATGGAAAAACCACAAGGACTCACAGGGGGCATAGAAACATGTCATGGACCCGGGCTCTCCTCCTTCTTCAGCAACCTTCCTGAATTCCCTGATATATGGAGAGAGAGACAGAGAGAGAGACAGAGAGAGAGAGAGAGAGGAGAGAGAGGAGAGGAGAGAGAGAGAGGAGAGAGAGAGAGGAGAGAGAGAGAGAGAGAAGAGAGGAGGAGAGAGCGAGAGAGAGAGACGAGAGAAGAGAGAGAGGAGAGAGAAGAGAGAGAGAGAGAGAGAGAGAGAGAGAGAGAGAGAGAGAGAGAGAGAGAGAGAGAGAGAGAGAGAGAGAGAGAGAGAGAGAGAAGGAAAGTGGATAGGCGGATGGTCAAACAAAAATGTGTTGAAATATTTCCTCCAGCACATAAGGTATGCGACTGCTTCTCCCGAGCCTCTTTGGCCCCATAAAATGTCAATATTATAGTCAGTCATCGAGCCGCAGTATTTTTAATTCAGTGTATTGATTCTAAACTCAGACATGGAGGGGTCTAGACTCTTAGAAGGGCATCCATGCCAGGTGGAGAAACTTGGTCAATTTCGCTCGCATTCACAGAGGAACTTTAGGGTCGTTAAATCAAAACAAAACCTTACTTGTTAAGCCATGAAGAAAACAGCGGCATATCAAACGGCTTGGGTGATCGCGGGGGCATTTGTAATTGTCGAACAAGGGATGCGCTTCAACCCCGCTGCCTTGATCCTGGGACTACTACAAAAACTACAGAACTACACGCGCCGCCTGACCCCACTGGCTGCCTAAATCACCGCGTGTCGGAGTGTTCTAAGCACCGGCTTACATGCAAATGCGGCGCGCAGACCTTTGACAGCTAAGGGCTGCGCGGGAAGCCTTCTGGTCTGCTCTGGGAGCAGAGCGCGGCTGTACGCCCTCGTGAATTAACAGCATCCACTCCAGATGGATCATCGTAATCATCAGGGGAACGCAACCAGGAACACCGAATAACACGGGAAACACACGGCCGTTATATAACACGGCGCTTCCACCCTCCATCCACCAGCAGCACTCCAAACACTCGACGCTTGATGCCTGGGGTTCGGCCCACATACGGCACACACACACACACACACACACACACACACACACTGTCTCTTGCTTTAGGGCACCTCAACGATCGGCAATGCAAGGAGGAGGAGCAGCGATGGACCAACAACCTTTTAGTTTAGCAAGACCAGCTGCTCTCCCTCCTCATCCACTGTACTAGTCTCCCTGGAGGCACCAGTTTGCCTCCTTTATCTCCTCTCATTCTGCTCATTATTTGAGGGTCCGCTGTAGATAATCGTCACGACGGATGGCGGGAAAAAAATAAATAAAAAAATGGAGGAAATGACCTTGGGCTACTTAATGGAAGTTCTGGCCCTGGTCATAATCTTTACCGTCCTCATCTTCATCCAATCACCGGCCATCACCTGGGCTTTTTTTCCAGCACATCCTTCCAGAACCACACTCCCTAGTGCCCAGCTTTGTACCGGCTGAAGAGGCTGCAGGCACACTTACTTTCTCCGTCTCGATGTGCACAATGTCCTTAGCCTCTGGGTTCTCCTCCCACAGTGCCGGCCCAGACGGATCCTTCAGGAAAGCCACCATGGACTAGGGGAGAAGAGGATGCAACAGAAATGATCGTCAAATAACAAAAACATAACAGAATAATACATATTTTGTTATTTATCCTGACAAAAAAAACACAATAAAGAGTGTGAGGGGGGGGGGCGGAAGCAGGGAAACTGACTATAATTTCTCTCCACACACAATAAAACAACAATATAAATATTGAGCGGGCGTGGAGCGGAGGTAATCGCCGTCAACAGTTATCTCGTTCGCTGCGCTGCCGAAGTCGTCGGCAGGCAGTAGTTCGGGGCGGCTGACGTATGGCGACGCGACCGTTCTCTAAGTGCTGCCTCCAGCGTGCGGCACGGAGAAATGTTAACTCCCCCTTAAATGTTTGATGACGGCCTCGGGAAAACGAACCACCAGCAGGGGCGTATAATGGACCATATGTCTGCCGGCAGAGACGATTGCGGCGGGTCACAATCGCTCGGTGTTACCAAAAGTTTGAAATGTACATAAAGTCTGCAACCACGGGTGCTTTCGGGAGGACTTTTGGGGACAATAACTTGTCACAGAGGTTGGGGAGGCCGCGGGGGGTGAGGGACTGAAGTATCTGATGCGATCGTAATAGAAAATGAACAAACGTCAATGGCAGAGGTGTACACCCTGGTGTAAGTTTTTGGTTTTATCCATTAATTAAATCGCATTTTCTGGAGACCTTATCGTTCTTAAAAGAAAAGACCTTCAATCAATGGAGCTAACGGGCCAAACGAAAGTGATTTTATCTCGAGGAATGAATTTGTGAATCAAAAGGAACCGCGCGGGGGGGGTGTGGCTGCCAACAGGAGTTAGCTTGTTTTAAGCGTGCCGACGGAAAAACAACAAACTAACCGATCCAAGTGAACGACTTAGTGGAACGTGAAGAGACAGGGAGACGGGGCCGCACAGGGTGAGGGGAATAGCACCGGCCTGCCACTTGAATTAACTGAGCATATGAAGGATGTGACAGAGAAAAGCCAAGGGAGCAACAGACAGAACGATAGAGAGACAGAGCCAGGGAGAGAGACGGAGCCCGGGAGATAGGCCGAGAGAGCAAGAGGGCCTGAGAGAGAGAGAACCTGAGAGAGAGACAGAGCCCGAGAGAGAGAGAGAGAGAGAGAGAGAGAGACACGATAGAGAGACACAGCCCGGGAGAGAGACAGAGGCCGAGAGAGAGAGAGAGAGAGCCTGATTGAGAGACATAGCCCGGGAGAGAGAGAGAGAGAGCAAGCGAAGAGAGACACCTTCTCACCTTGAACGTGGGCGGCCTGTTGTACTCCGTGTGGAACGAGCCGTCTCTGCAGTGAGAAAAGAGGGGGCACAATGCTCACACATGTCGGGGGTTACCCGAGCAGCGCCGCTGCGGAGCGCAACGGGCGTGGCCCACGTTTCCATGAAGCACTGGACCGTGAACGCCACTACGTCTTGACAGAACTGTTTTTTGGGGGGGGGGGGGGTGTGTGGCGTGTGTGTGTTGTGTGTGTGTGTGGTGTGTTGTGTGTGTGTGTGTGGTGTGTGTGTGTGTGTGTGTGTTGTGTGGTGTGTGTGTGTGTGTGTGTGTGTTGTGTTCTCTCACTTGTAATGCAGCAGCTCAGCCCCGACACCCTTCGAGCTCGCGGTCCACCTTCACCTTCTTGCACAGTTTGCGACCCTTCTGTATCTCTATGAGCGAGAGACAGACAGGCGGAATTAGGGAAGGGAGGACGATAACAAATCAGAACAAAGACATTCCAACGCAGGTTGGGATTAACTTGGAACGCTTGTGGATTTTTGTACCCTGCCATATTTGGTTAGTGATACACAGGGAGGATATGGCACACACACACACACACACACACACACACACCACACAACACACACACACCACACACACACACACCCACCCCCCCCCTCTCTCTTATGTAGTCAAGACTCATAAGAGGGTTGGATAAAAAAAAAAGTTGGTATTCAAACCCTCCATCCTAATAGCAATTCTAAAAAAAAAAAAGGAAGGCTTTAAGTCTACATCAGAGCGCATATACCAATGATTCCAAAGTACCATTCATGTTGGCGTTTTTTATCTCAGGGAAGCGGAAAATGCTATCTAGTGGTTCATGCTCTGGTGCTCTTCATTCCTCAGTTTAGCTGAGACCGCAGAGATGCTGGACGAAGTGAGAGTCACATGGTCTCGGTTGGTGTGTGCTACGGTGCTGTGTGCACTTGCTGCGTGTGGTGTGACACGTATTTGCGGCGTCGCGCACGCGCGTCGTACCGTTCACATGAATATCACGGCTTGAAGACTGACAGTGTGCCCGGGGCCTCTCCGCGTGGCCAACGCCTTTTGTTCCGGGGGTTTGATGTACACCAGCGACCGCTGGGCACTGTCGGGAAGGGGGGTGCTGGGGGAGCAGATGTACTCCCCCGCTGACACCATCTTCGGGAGACGCCAGTCACGGTTCGCAGATAGGATTTGCTAAACGTAACTAAGTTCATAAAAGTAGAACGGTGGATGGAAATGTCTCTGTTTTAAAAAGATGACACAGGGGGAACAAGACAAGGCACCGGTTGGGCCCTATACGTGCACTTTACGAGCGATGACGGACGAGTCCCCCTGCTATAGTTTATGACGTCTCACAGACCCGCCCCCGACCCCCCCCCCCCCCCCCCCCCCCCCCTGAATAATCTCGCTGGTGCTTGATAACTCAATGCCACCTTTCTTATTGTCTCAACCCGCTGTGGCGCTGGGAAAATTGAGCTCCGTATTATGGGGTCAGACGGTCGACAAGGAGAATTCGTACTGGACTTTTGGGGTAAAAAGCACTCTTCACCAAAAGGTCAGGTGGTTTGGCGGGAACAATACGTTTGAGTCTAATTCGGATCCTATCCAACGATACTTCTGTTCGCAGAACGCCAAGGAGGGGGTCGAGGCGGTGGCATTTACGCGAAAGTCCAGCCAGTCACCGGTCATGCGATGTGACTCAACTGTGGGTGCGTGACCGAGGCTACGGGTTCTGACTGACGTCCGTACTTCATTTAACAATGGAAGCAGTGGAACTATTCCCTGATCTGCAAAACGACGGAGTCCACTGCGTAAAACAAAAAAGAAGAGCTGCATGCTCCCTCGCCGAGCGGCTCATGACTCAGCGGGCTATCATTCTCAATTGCAGTAAGAGGGCGGGTCTGTTATAGCACCCCCCGGCCCCCCGCGAATTCACTGGGTGGAAACTTGTCCCTCCATTGTGGGCTTGACAATGGATTGAGGTTTGTCCCAGGAGGAGCGGCTGAATCAGCAGATGAGCGTCAGGGCCTCACTGGGTGCTTCGGCAGGGGGTCCGGCTCTATAGAACGAAGAGGTGTTTGAGGGCTGGGGGTGGGGGGGAGATTCAAGAATAAAGACATGAGAAAGGCGAGAGAAACGCGTATGCAAGGAGAGAAGAGGTGAGAAAAGAGAGGGAGGTTGCTTGTGAAGGTGGAAGTTCAACCGGAGGCACGCTGGCCAAGTCTGGTTCCTGTTCTTCCAACTCTGCCTGGGTGGCTGATCAGGGACCAGGCAGATAAAGAGAGGAGGGACGGAGCAGGTGCAAGTATTGCTCCACGCATTGGAAATGCCCGTCGGGTGAAATACGACATCCTTTCGTGTTTTCTCGCTTGTGTATGAAGTTTATCTAAAATGGCAGTTTATATTTGAATAATGAGATTATAATTCCTTTCCTGCAGCGTGCGTATAAGCCTTATGTAAAGATTATGACAAGGGATTGGTATGAAGGCTTCAGAAAGAAAAGCATGGTTTGCGTCGTTTATGTATCAAGTATGTTTCAACCCAGCATTGCTCCAACCTTCACAAATACGTAGGTATTCAATGATTTTACATCACCCGTACTGCGCACTGTGGACCGATGTAAAAAAGTTGGAGGTAATTTATTTTCGTCGTCCTTCAGCTTCAAAGTTGCGTCAATCTATGTAAAGCAAACCTGTAGGCCTTCTGTCCGGTGAGGTGTACTAGCTTGGCCAGCACTTCCACTGCCAATCTGTTACAAAAGTGAGGTACAACTCGCCTTGGCATGCGTGCTATCTGCACACTTCTACTTTCTCCCGCTCTCTCCCCTGACGTCCGTGGAGCCTCGCCAGTCGGAGCCTATGTGTTGAAGGACGTCATCATGGCGAGGGGACCAACGGTGACGTGCTTCAAGACATAATCCTGTACGTCTCAATCCCGTGGCGCGTGGCGACAGCCGCCCCCCCCCCTATTGTTATACACAAGGGTTTTCATCGTGACAAATAGCACTGAAAAAAGTCATGGCAGACCCACTCCGCAGGTTCACCGCAAATTCTGCGCCAAATGCTGCACAGGAACGACTCCAAGGATCGAAAAGGCCAAGCAGCTTTTTCTGCTTGGGGGGAGGCTCAACGACATTTCAGGGTGTGTCGTTTTAAAGGTAGTCCATGGGAGGGGAAATGAAAGTCCATGGATGACCACGAGTAAGACGGGGGCGGGGGGATACAGGGTGGAAAAAGAGTTTTGGTTTGGTTGACAAGCGTATCCGCACATTACGTATACACATATAAAGAAGATCTTTTGGTATAAGAAAGAACGGGCAGCGACCGTACCCATGACAGCCTGTCAGGAGTGGGTAAACAACATACGTCAACATCGGATCACTTTGGAGCGATGCGACACACTGTTTTTTTTTTTAGCTCTGGCGAAAAAAAAGAAAAGAAAGAAACGAACAAAATTTAAATTTTGTGGTGTGTTGTGTACAGCGGATGTGTGTCGCCGTTCTTGGCTAACGCCTATGGTAACGTGGATTTTGTTGGGCAACGAGTTCTTGCTCCAGGCAGACATGGATCTGACACACAACACTATACGACCGTCCAGGGACTGGGCTGTGAGCAAGACGGTCCATCAGCCGCTTAGGTGGATAATCAGAGCGTTCACCGTGTGGCTGCCAGGCAGGCAGAGATTGAAAAACAACCAGGCAGTCGAAGTTATACAATTATTCAACCGGGCGACAGGAGCAACACTATGGCAGTTTCATGTGTCATGAGAAATAGCTTGCGTCCTGCGCAAATAAGCAATGGTGAAATCCCCATTTATCGAATAAATCGGAGAAAGGAAGAAGGCGGTCACTTAACGGCTGCGACTTTAATCACCGGTGGATATCCGTGAGATGTGTACCATGCCAGCGATTACCGGGTCCCCGCGGGCGAGGCGCGGAGCAGAAAGTACGACTGAAGGCGCTAACCCTTTTCCCCCCGACAAAAGAGAAACCATCATCAAACGTTCTCACTTACCCGCAGTTGACTCCAGGCGATGGGTCCCTGGCCCTTCAACCGTCATGCGCCACGTCTGCACAGCAGAATTCATCTGGGGGTCCCCGAGAAACTGAAGGAGGGACACCACCAACACACAGAGGGACCCACTGTATCAGGGCTCTCTCACCTCACAGAAACCGAGGAGTCCTTGCCACTAGCCGGGGGACAGGCCTGGTCGCAGGGTTCCCCAGGGGATGCGTACAAAAAAAAATAAAAGGGCAGGCAGGAAAAGGAAGTGGTGGTGGTGATGGCGTAGGTGGGTGTATGGGGGGGTGGTGGTTTTGGGTTACACTGTCGGCGCTCTAAGTTGTTGCGATCGTGAAGGACATGGTAAGAGTGACTGAGCCAGTTGGAAATTGGGAGACACTATTTAGAGGCCGGAGGGGAAAGGGTTTTGGAAGCTGGAACAATTTTTCGACGGCGAGCTGAAACACAAAAAGAACTGTGTTGATGATGTATTGATCGGTCGACGCGCTTGTTACTGGCCTCATGGGGCCATGGGTATAGTCCTCTAGTCGACGTCCGTGAAATACAACTAAGTGGTTAGAATAATTATCGGCAACGAGACGTGACTCGTGGGGAGCAACGCTCAAACCAGACGTAATAGTTAAACCTGAAGTACCAAACATAACACAGAAGCTCGCCGTGCCAAAAAGCTACTTAGAACCGGCCTTTCTTTTTTGGGGGGGAAATATACGCCGTCATCCGCACAACTGCCTTGGTATATTAGAAACGGCAAAACATACCCACAGCAACAGAACAGAGCGGCAATCATATCGACTGCAGCAACATGATTCTTGAGGGGCTATGGCAAAACAAACCGTGAGAAGTCCTGACCGAGCAGAATAAACATAAATCAATTCCGATGTCCTTGTGTTTAACAATTTATTATATTTTATGCTCCCACACTTGTACTGACATGTATAGAGTGAGAAGTGTTCCCTCTACCGAGGTTATTAATTAAAATAAATAATTGGGGGGCGGAAAGAACAATGCCAGAAACCCTCAACTCCAGCGTTCGCACCTGGTGGTGGCTGTTTAAAACATCAGCTCAGTTCTTGCCTGGTTTAGGGCGCATATATGACGCAGGGTAATAGTATTCTTAGTGGGGTGATCAACGCCTTGTGACCAGAGAGGGACTGCAACTGGGATTTCTTACTGCTGGTGACAATGCAAACCGTGTGACCGTCTGACCCCCCCCGATTGGCTTGAACCGTTAATTGGCCTGACCGGCGTAATGCGTTGAGGGAAAAGATGACAGCCCGTGGTAAGGGAGGTGCAGGATGGAGGGCATTGCAGAGAAGCCAATACCCTAGAGTGCAAAAGGAAAAGAAAAAAGTGCCTTCTGAAGGAGTCCTTGGCTGATTTTTTGAGAAAGGCGCTACAGAGCATTGTGGTGCTATCCAGCGATCGATAGCGCCCACCAATTCAGCGGGCGCACACGTGCCTCAGCCAATGACCTACATGGGCTAGTGTGGGGCCATGAATACTGAAGCAAACTAAATCGGGTTGCGGAGTTGGGGGGCTGCTCACGATAAGAGTAGAAAAACAGTAGGACAAAATGAACGAAGCAGTTCCATCTTTTTAGGGGGGGCCTCCCGCCCCCCAAAATAAAAACATCCACCTCGCTTCCCCGCTTCAAGCCTTGATGAAAAGAAATTAAATGCAGAAGGTGTGGTGGAAGAGGGTCATTTCCCTAATGCCGCAAAGGAAATGCCTGTTTGCAGGTCCATCTGACCGGGTTTACATGGTGTCTGTGTTCTGCTACGTTGACTACAGTGGTTTGGCGTTCTAGTTTGAACAATGTCACTAACGTCAACCGCGTCGTTTGATATAGAGGCTACCTGAAAGAATCACTGTACGATTAATTCGATGAGGAAAACACTTCATTGTGTGGCTATTGTATAGTTTGAAACATACCAAGGGACGAGCAGCGAGGATACATTAAGACAAACAGTATACAGTGGCGGATTAAAGTGGATGACAATTACTTTGGTTTTAAAAACGGTATCCCTAATGACCAAGTGATGATAGATCTCTACCTGTTTTGGTGTAGAGCACAAGCACGTTGGTCCTGGGTTCCAAAGGCCTTCTTTGAAGTCGGGTTGTGATCAACGTGACCTTCTCGATCAGGAGGGGAACCCTCCTTGCGGCCTCCAGCACGCCGCCAGCTCACCTGGCAGAACCAGGACAAACCTGAGATCGACGGCAGATGGAACACATGGAAAAGGTGGCCTTTGTCTAATCCAAAGTTCGCAATTGTTTGAAGGTTCCCATCAGTGGCACCATCTCAGGAGTCTTTTTACTTGCGAATGGTGTGATTATGAAAGCTCTGTCAAACACTTGGCTAGTTAACGGAGTAAGGACGCCTTTGATTTCAGAAATATCATTTCAATAGTACTGCTGGCTAATCCACGTTGCATTGGTTAGGAATGTTGGAGCACCACTTGTTACGCGAAATCCATGAAGTGAGTTTAGTGTGGAGTTGAGGCATCGAGCTGCAGGCCACAGCTGAACAACACTCTCCACTTTCAGCTCCAGTTCATTTGAAGTAAAAGGGGCCAAATCGGACTTGCGGCCATGCCACCTCTCTGCAATTTAGACGCGCACAGAAATCAATAAACAATTTAGCTCAGTCAATTGGATTCCACATGGCATGTTTTTAGCCCAATTTGAGTGAATTGCAAAGTTTAACCCTTGAGTCCTCTAGGGTTT
>OLKM01006802.1:0-13372 GCA_900291075.1 Melanogrammus aeglefinus
AATCCAAACAGGAAGGAAGGGGAAGAACGCGGTAGGGGGAAAAAAAAATTAGCAAACTTTTTACGAGTAAATCCTAATCTGTGCACAGTTGTAATGCATCTCCAAAAAATGGAATTATTAGCCAGCACCAATTTTGTTCTGGATAGCTGTTCAAAGCTAGCAAAAGTGTTGTTAACATACAAGTCCTCAATACTATGAATACCCTTGTTATACCAAATTTTGAAGCCATTGTCCAATAAAGATGGCTGAAAAAGGTGATTATGTATTATTGGAGAGTGAATAGAAATACTCTGAATACCCAGACATCTTTTGAACTGGTTCACGATACGTAAGGATTGAGTTACAATTATATTATCTTTAATATTGTTAACTAGTGGTGGTAAGGGAGCACAAAGTAAGGCAGGGAGTGAATGTGGGCTGCTTGTGATCTTTTCAATCTGGAGCCATGCGGAGATCTTATCATTCCAATCTTTTAACCACAGAGAAATGGCATTAAGATTTGCAGCCCAATAATACGTACGCAGATTTGGAAGTGAAAGCCCACCTACACCTTTTGGTCTTTCCATAAATTCTTTTCTTATGCGAGCTGGTTTATTATTCCATATAAACGAAGAAATAATTAGATTAAATGTCTTGAAAAAAGATTGTGGTATGAAAACAGGCAACGCCTGAAACAAATATAAACATTTTGGCACAATAGTCATCTTTACAGAATTTGTTCTCCCGATGAGAGAAAGAGGCAATATCTTGTTTACACTGTTCCAGTAGAGGAGTGAAGTTACTTTTAAATAGACTGTAATAGGATTTGGTGACCTTTACACTTGGATATGTGAAGGACTTGGCGGACAACTTAAATGGCAACTTGGGATATTCTCCAGCATTATCACTAATGGGGAAGTATTTGCTTTTATTAAAATTTAGTTTATATCCAGATATATTTCCAAATTCCTGCAAGATTCTAAGGATTTCAGGGGTAGATGTAATAGGGTTGGTAACATATAGTAATAACTGCATAAAGCGAGACAGTGTGAGTTAGGTCACCACGTGAAATACCTTGTATAATATCATTGCATCTGAGAGCTATAGCGAGTGGTTCTATAGCTAGAACGAAAAGCAACGGACTCACTGGATCCCCTTGTTTCGTCCCTCTGTGAAGAGGAAAGTACTCTGAGATACCATTGGTATAAACTGGGGCAGTAGGATCAGTGTAAATGAGCTTGATAATTTGAATGAAACTAGGGCCAAAACCAAATCTGCTAAGTGTATAAAAAAGATAATTCCACTCGACCCGATCAAACGCCTTTTCGGCATCAAGCGATATTACTGCTTCTGGAGATGGAGTGTTAGATTCAGTGTAAATGATATTAAACAATCGTCTCAGGTTAAAATATGATTGTCTGCCCTGGACAAATCCAGTCTGGTCCTCCGAGATGATATGAGGAAGAATTGTCTCAAGCCGGAGTGCAATGACCTTTGAGAACACTTTGCCATCACAGTTTGTCAAGTTAATCGGTCTGTAAGAAGAGCAGTCACGAGGGTCCTTATTCTTCTTTAATAACAATGTAATAGATGCCTGGCAAAGAGTAGGCGGAAGAATATAATTCTCCAGTGCTTCTGCGTAAACAGAGAAGAAGAGGGGCAAGTTTATCTTTGAATTTTTTATAAAAATCAGTTGGAAACCCATCCGGGCCAGGGGCTTTTCCATTCTGAAGGGACATTATAGCATTATTAATTTCCACCAGTGTCAGATTTTCTTCCAATCTCTCTTTAGAGTCAGTCAATTGTAGGAATATTCAGATTAGAAAAAAAAAAGTCAAATTGGCTGTGATCCGATGTTGAGTCTGAAGAATATAATTTAGAGTAGAATCCTTTAAAGCAGTTGTTAATAGCCTGATGATCTTCTGTTGAGGAGCCATCAGGTAGCATAATTTGCGTAATATTACGGGATGCTGCTTTTTGACGAAGTTGACTGGCTAATAATTTGGATGGTTTATCCCCCTCTTCATAAAATCTGCTACGGGATTTAAGGATGAGCCTCTCTGCTTGAGTGGTAGTTAAGAGATCAATTTCAGTTTGTATGCCTACTCTCCTCTTAATCAGATCGGGGGTCGGAGAACCAGCTATGAGTCCGTCCAGAGCCTTAACTTCTGAAGATAACTCCTCAATTTTCCTATATTTCATTTTCCTAATATGAGCAGAACGAGAAATAATCTGCCCTCTGAGATATGCTTTGAGTGTCTCCCAGAGAGTTGAGGCTGAAATGTTATCAGTTCTGTTTACCTGCAGAAAGAAATCTATCTGTTCTGCAATGAACTTTACAAAATCTGAATCTGCCAGCAGGAGTGTATCAAGTTGCCATGTACGTTTTGTCCTCTGAATTGGAAGAGTTACTTTAATACTCACTGGGGCATGGTCAGAAATAATAATTGGGTCATATTTACAATCTGTAATAACATTCAACAAGTAGGGGTCAACCAAAAAATCTATCCTGGAAAATGACTTATGTACATTAGAGTAATACGAATACTCCTGTTTAGTGGGATGCTTAAATCTCCATGGATCTATTAATTTATGTATATCTATGAACGATTTAATTGTTTGCACCGATTTAGATGGTCTTGGTACAGATTGAGAAGAGCGATCCCAAGTGGAATCCATCACCAGGTTGTAATCCCCAGACATAATTAAATGATGACTATCCAGATTAGGGATGGAGTTTAGCATCTTTTTAAAAAAATGGTCATCATCAAAGTTCGGGCCGTAGATATTAACCAATACTTGGCGAAGTTCAAACAGCTCTCCTACAACCATCACATATCTGCCATTTGGGTCCAAGATAGTGTTTGATACAATGAAGGGAATCTTTTTGTGAATGAGTATAGCTACTCCTCTACCTTTACAGTTAAATTGTGAATGAAACATTTGCCCTACCCATTCTTTATGAATTTTTGACTTGTCTTGATTTGGAAGGTGGGTTTCCTGTAGAAAGGCAATACCAACCCCAAGGTGTTGCAAATGAGAGAGGACCCTTTTTCTTTTGACTGCCTGATTTAGACCCTTAACATTCCAGTTTATAATTTTCATGTCATCTTTACCTGGGACAAAATGTGAATTACTCTGTGCCATTAGAACTACTCGATTCAAAAATAGCAGTGTCTACCCCTTTTAGATGATAAAAAACCCAAGTAAGTGCACAAACTGTATACAAAACAAATAAGACATCATAACTACTACATATAACACATAAACAAGCCTTAAGAAGGCTAACCCCCCCAAACAACGTCAAACTGTTGCAAATCTGCATTTGCATGCTACCCGCAATAATGAGTATACATTTCTCAACCATTAATGAACCTCTCAAACAATGTATTAAATGACCTGCGATATCCTTTCACCCTGTTGAAACCATGATATCTATAGGCCTTTGAAAAACAGTGTAACGAGATCGGTGGTAATCAAAAAAAAATAAATAAATCATAATAATTAGGAGGGCGTACATCTGTAGCAATACATGTGATGTGTAACGTTACACACATTCATACAAAATGCCCAGCTGCTATATCGACAGTACTAATAAAATAATATTATAAAAATAAAAAATACTGTCAGTTAACACTGACAGAATAACCATATATAGTGATATCACCGTCTCTTTTAATTAGTTATTAGTTATGCAAAATGTGGATGCGTACATAATATGCACCTGTATATTGCGACAGACATGTAAAAATAAGTAGTTTTTTTCAACTCGCATGAAAAATACATCCATTACCTTCATAATGGGTAAGACATCATTCTGCTTATTATGTTATTGTATGCTGATAATCATATGTAGACCTATTAGTTGTAGATGTCAATATAGGTTTCACATTTTTTAATTGTTTAAAATATTGAATTGCTAAAATAGAAATATAACCCAATATATTATGAACACATTTTTGTAGCATTTGTGAACATGTTTACAGAAACATCATAATTATAATTTAGTCCCATGTTGCTGGCCCACACTATAACAAGAGAACAATTACAGTTAAAAGTTTCAATACAAATGAAGCTGTTATTCTCTTTATTAGATCCACTTTCTTGTAAAAAAAATGGTAAGAATAGCTTATCTACTTATCACCCTCCTAAAATAACACATTATGCTAGCACTTGCCTGCAGTTAAGCAGTGGTGTATCGGGCCGGACCAGGACAGGAGCGGAAGGGAGAAACACCACTGGGAAATTCCGAGAGGAAGATGGGTGCATGATTGGGTTTGGGCTGGATCTCCACCTCTTCCAAGGCCTGCCTTTTTCTCCGGTTGCTCTTATTGTAACGGAAGTCATTGGGAGGACGACGTGCCAGTGGGACCCCTGTCTCCTCCTCTGAAGAGGAGAAGTCGTGGTAGTGCTGCGGTCGATGTCGAACCGGCACCATTGCTTCCGAGGACTCGCTAGAGGACGAGGTAAGGGAATCCGAGGGTAGAACCATAATAGGAGGATCAAAGGTCACAGGGTCAAAGGGTGCCGGGTCAGTGTGCCCCTCCGTAGGAGCCGGGGGGGGGAGAGTAGGGTCAGAAATTACTTGAGGATCAGTTTCCCCTCTGGGGAAAGACGTGGGCGGCCACATACTAGGCACAGGTTCCGGAAGTCTGTCATGACCCTGGGGCTGCACTGGTCTGGATGTATCAATGCTCTACAGAAATGATAAGAAGATGATATAAGATGATAGAAAGTTAGGAACAAGGATGTCTCATTTCACAGCATGCTCAGTCATGCTCTAGCCGACGTCTCTGATTACATCTAGTCATCAAGCACTTATCTGAGAATCAAAGGAAAGCATGTGTTGTTGCAAATAACTGTTAAAAGTGCCATGCCTTCAGGAGAACTCAATATTCCGTTTCTAAAAAAGTATGCCTGTTTTGACTTGGAAAAGTTATAAATCACCTATACTGCAGTACCTGAGGTTTGTCTACCTGGGTCTTTTTCACTATCAAAACTCGAAACCCTTGCAATCATGACGTATCAAGTTGTATTACTGATTATTGTAGAAAAGAATTATGATGCAAATGATACCAGGGTGATTCTTAAAGCATAGCTTTGTACTAAAGTTATATCAAGTGGGCTTTTGTGTTTTTGGAACTTGATGAAAATAGTAGATTAAATGCTCACATCATAACTCTTAGCTGTGTGAAACAGTGGTTTACGGTTTTAACGTTAATTATGACCCTGTTCCATGTAGGCATGCCAGAGCCTGGGGCAATCTATACTGGAGCACTGGTATAACTAAGCAGACCCATCTTTATTGCCAGCTTGATTCCCATGCTATAGCAGCGTTTCTGAAAGGACTCATCTCTCCTTTTTCATTGTTTATACGTCATTCTCTCTTACTTCAACCTTTCAATGCACACTATTTTTTGAGTTTGCTCTGCTGACATTTTGGGTGACCATTTTGTGTGTGTGTCTCTCCGTCTTTTTATTTCGTCTGAGACAGAAAATTTCAAGTTATTTTCACTTACCTGTAATTTGAACATCTCACAGAATATTTGAACTTCAGGGTTTATCTCCAAATCACCATACACTGATCCTGCACAAAAACCTGCGGTCTAAGACCACACATAAGGAATTGAAATGTCTGCAAGGCTTTCTTTCATATTATTTATATCAGCACTGAGTTAACGATATATAGCGGTTTGGAAAAATGTACAAGAGATACACCGCCCAAATTATTCGTATAGTATTGGGCAATGCATCCAGCGTCTTGACTGCTGCCTTCTACCTGTGTGTCAGATTCAAGGGTTAGTCGCTGGCATGTCCCACTCTCTGTTAGTCCGTCAGGACACTGCTGAACTGTGTACTCCACAAAGCTGGCCTCCACCGGTCTTACCTGTAATACACACACACACACACACACACACACACACACACACACACACACACACACACACACACACACACACACACACACACACACACACACACACACACACACAGGAACAGACTTCTGGCCAATGAGTTTGGGTAGATAGGGTCTCAGTGGTCCCATTTTGGTGTCTAGAGCAGAGTAATTACAGGTGTAACTCCTAACATTACTGAAGGTTCCATTCTACTGTGCCTTTTTCACCAATAGAGATAAGCTATACCCAAGTCACCAATGAATTGTCCCTTCTGGGGACAGAGAAGGGAGAATGGTCCAGTGGCTGTGAAGATATCCCACAGACCTCTTTAATTGCACTCACAGAGTTGGCATGACCTTAGACAATGGGCCAAATAGATTATGAAACTGCGCACCACACGTCATGGCCATAGGCTGATAACAACCAAATGTTACCCCCCCCCCCCCCACACACACACACACACACATCCTGAATATTACTGAGACATACAAATGATCCATTCTAACACATAATACATTTGCATAATCTGGTGAACATAGGGTTGCCTATGTTAAAATATGGCCCCTTTCGCCTTAACCAAAGGTCAAACAGTTACAGGGCCGGAATCCACGATACCATAGGCACGGCCAGCTAAATTACGCAGAACATCATCAAGATATCATCACCATATCACGAGATATGGCTCATTCCAAACTGTAGAAAAACATAACTTCTACTAGAGGAGGAAACATCTGTATAAATACACACACACAGCCTAGATCGGTGGACATTTGGAGCGGCTCATTAGATGACTGGTTTGAATCTCCCTGTGCACATACTTAAACCTACTGTAGCTGCTTTCCGGACTGTTTTTTCTATCTTACTTGAATAATAAACTCAACTGAAGCCTCATCCTTGAAAAGATCCTGGCACAGTGGCTCCAGGGGTGTTTCAATGGCTGGCGAAATAGAAAGTATTTTACTGAAGCTCACCTGGGCCGAGGCTCTGGTGATCTTCTTCACACCCAGCTGTGCTGCCATTGTGGACTTTCTCTTATAGGAGGATAGTGTGATCCTGGCCATGTCCACAGCCACCTGGCTGTCGGCTGGTAGGAGGAGGGGACAGGTTGGACAGGTCTGCTGCAACTTCTCTGGGGAATCTGTTGGTTGAGACGAATCACAAATATAATAGAAGTCGAATGCTGCTGTAGAATTAACTACAACCAACATATCCTTATCGATATAGGCTTACCGATATTTACCATTTACCCATACCCTTGTTAAGTATAAATGCTCCCTATATGCTGCAACAGTGCTAGTTATCTGTTTATACATTTATCAGTCTAAAGAAACAGGTAGTGAGTCAGGCAATCCATGAAGAATGAAGAACTAGACTGCCAGCATGAAAACTAGGACTCATCTGATACCCCGATTGACACAAATTGTTCTTCTTTGAAAGAATGGTCATTCTTTCCAGATGAGCAGCTAAGAACACCAAACCAGGGACCAGTGTCTTTCTTGTCGCTAAATCACTAACATTAAGTATGCCGTCCTCAAAGCCTAAGTCAGTCAAAGCAATGTGGCTTGAACAACCAATTAAAGGTTGTAACATGACAATGATTTTGAACTATGCTACTATTATCAGATTGACATCCACATAAGTAGTTTGTGGAGGTAGAGAGAAAGGGCAGGACGGACAGAGAATTATTCAGCTCATCAGTGAAGCACTGTTAATCATACAGCATGAATTGTAGATGAATCCTTTATGATGATAATGCAGCTATACAGTATATATTACCTGGGACTAGAGTGCAGTCATAGCTGTAAAGGTAGGAGAAGCCCTCTGGTGTGTGGAGAATGGTGGTGTTGCAGTTGCCAGAGATTTGCTGAAAAGAGAAACTTGTTCAAGCGAGGAACAACGTTCTATACAAAAATGCACACAGACACTTAAAAGTTAGGGTTAGCGTGTGTGTGTGTGTGTGTGTGCCATACTGTTTCCATGAATGGTCTGATGTCACAGCGTTTCCATGGTTTTGGACTGCCAACATTACACTTTGTCTCAAGTACGGCTAGGTCCAGGTAATACACATTCCCTGCTGGACCCTGATGCACAAAAACACAACCACAAACAAACACACAAAAAAACACACATTGCCATGGATTTGGCACAAAATATACAGTGGCTAGTTAGATAGCAGGCTTTAGCGATGTTCAAAAATGTCCAAATGCAACGCGTTAGTTTTTTTTAATGATAGCATTTGGAGTTTGAGAGTGGAGGCAAATATAGGTTTCCTGAAGTCTTGAATCAAGTCTGTGTATATAGGAGAGTAAAAAAGCCAAGATGGCCTGAACAGCTGTCTGTATGGTGTTTATGGAGACTTCTTTGTGGCAAGGCTGCGTTTCCTGCATTTCTGGACTGAAATAACCACTCTTGACATCAGCCAATTCTATCCAACTGACTGAGCAGCAATAAATAAATAAAAATAACAATTACAACACACATGTTTCTGGTTATAAGACAATACACCAACAGTCCTACATGCATGTTTTATCATTTCAAAATAACATCAACAAAGTACCAACTATAACTCCCTCCCTAACTAGGATAAAACCATTTCAATGAAATGAGGAATTATAATAACATCAACATGGGAGACATTTCAACCGCCAACATTGACAGATGTGGATGACGCCCGCAGGTTATAATCTTTTGCTGAACAGATAAGCTGTTGCACTGAGTTAAAGGGTAATTCCGGTGTAAAATGGATTTGGGATATGTTTTGTATGATAACGAGTTGAAACGTTCGTTTTGGAGCACAAAAAACGCATATAGATGCTTTCTTCAGTTGGCCGATTATAGCCGACTCTATCAAAACGTTATAAACTTGGAACGAAGGGGCCAGTGGTAAATGGTAAAAACTAAATCACTATTTTAAACCACTAAAAAGGCTAGAAGTAGCCCGACACTTCTTTGGTAGTTTAATAAGGGTCTTAACATATACAACGAGGCATTGAGAACTTTGTACAGATTGTTTATTAAAAAGGATATTTTATGCACACAATACCGTCAGTAGGTCACCCTTCGACGCCATTCTGTTTTTAAGACTCGATAAGTAGATTGGCGAACACAGAGCTTGCGTGTTGCTGACGGATGTCACAATCTCTGTGTTCGTCTGTGTTCGAGCCTTAGAAACAAAATGGCGTCGCGGCTTGATCTAATTGATGGTATGTATGTGTATAAAAATGTCATTTTTTATATAAACAATCTGTTACACTTACAACAATTCTCAATGCCTCGTTTTATATGTTAAGATCCTTATTATACTACCCAAAGAAGTGTCGGGTTACGTCTAGGCCTTTTAAGTAGTTTTAAAATAGCAATTTAGTTTTACCATAACCACTGCCCCCTTCATTTTCAAGGTGTTTATAGCGTTTTTGATTGAATGGCTAAAAACAGCCAAACTGAAGAAAACGTCTAAATGCGGTTTTTTGTGCTCCAAAATAAACAATTCCACTCATTATCATACAAAACATATCCCAAATCCATTTTACACCGGAATTACCCTTTAACACTGACAGGCAGCCTATGTTAATTCATTGTTTTTTGATAAGCTGTTGTAGCCTACCTATTTCTGGCTGCATTTTTAATCGACTTTTAAGCGGTTGAGTAAACAAACAACAGTTTAATCAAAAACAATTTAAACCTTAAACCAATATTTTAATTGATAAAATAAACATGTGCACTCTTATGTCGTTGTAGTGGTTTGCAGTAGCTGCAATTGCGATGCTCAAAAATTTCAAGCCATATTTTTCACGGCCCCTCATTTCCATCAAACGGCCGCTATTCAAAACTAATTGAATTGCCTTGCGTTACAGGGATAAATTAGGGCTTTACTGACCTGAGCGTGCAGGTGGACGTTCGTAATGTGGTTGAGCGCGAACTTGTAACCTTCTGTACGGTCCTCGTTGATATAGGTGACGGCCAAGCGGGAGAGCTTCTCTACAGCTTTGTCGTTACAAGGAATGGGAGCCAGCTCAACGGGAGCAAAGCCTAGGTTCGGACCACACAGACAATATCTCTGAACATATAGCAGGTAAAATAGCGGTATTAATGTTAACCGGGTGGATTTGTCCATGTCAGCGAGATAGAAGAAGAGCCGAACTTAAATGTGGCAGGAGGCTACGCAGTCGAGGCGTCGTTGTGCTGTTTTCGGAGTCTGGGCAAAGCAGGCAAGGACTTTTGGAACAGGGCTTTTGAAATTGAGCCAAGGACAACGTTTATTTGCGCTTGCAGCCATCAGGTCTAGAATGTGTCAATTATAGTAATTATATATAATTTTCTTTCTAAGATAAGCCTACTCCTATTTCATGAAAAACTGTAAACGTTACTTAGCCTACATAGTTTTCGTTTGTATCCTAAAATTTAGGCAAATGTAGGTGTAACAGATTACGGTTTAAGCTTTTGGAACTTCTACAAAATAAATGTTTGACTTGTAGATGTGGAGAATGTTGCAACCTGATGAATTCATGGCGCAACTGCATCCATTGTTCCTTTTCGTGCACCGTACATTATGGAAGCATAGGCTATGTAGCAAAATTCAAATGGCAACGCGATTTGCAATTATTATTAAATTATGCCATTGACAATTAATTTTGCGATTTAATAATGTAATTTTTAAATACGTTATTCAAGGTCTATTTTAATATGCAAAGATACAAAAGAATCCTCATTAACATTTCGCAAAAGTATAACAATAAAAAATAGAATAACATTTTGGTCCAATGACCGCGTTCGAGCTAAGCCCCGCCCCCTTAGTTGACTGGTCGCGTATGTCTGGTCAGCTTTCGCTCCGAAGCAAAAGCGAATATGGCGTTGTCAGTGGTGATTACCATCAACACAGATTTCCAAGGAATCACCACACATTTTGGAAAAAGCGGTGTCTGATATATCAGAGAGCAGTGACAGAAGGGTCTTGTCAGGTAGCGTTTGAGGGATAGGCGCCTATTCCACAATATCGTCTTGCTGGCGAGTCAAATGAGATGGAATTAAGCTCATAGGTCAACAATGCTAAGCGTGTCAGGCACCCCACGTCTTGACACTTCTACCCTGGAGCTCATAAACACAGCAGAGAAGCCCAACGAAGCCTGCCAGGTGTGCCCCACAACAATGGCATAAACCGGGGGTAACTAAAAAAAAGCTTGTGCCCATATCATCCGGTTGTAGTGGGTCGTAAAAGCCAGACGGACGCAAAACGGAGACCTTATGATTGCCACTACACAGGGGACTCTCTTCACTGGCGGGACTTTTTCGTCCTGACGTCACTGCGCGCGCTATGGATGTGGCATGTGGTTGTGCGCTTTAGCGGTTTGGTCAGGGATCTGTCGCGTGACAGTCCCTTGTGTCGGAGACTGCGAGGGGGTGTGTTTCGATAGGCCTGATTATTTCTACAAATGACTTACTATTAGGCTACTAGCGATGAACATCGACGAAACAACCACGAACTAAGCTAACATTAGACTATAGCCACACAGATAACGCAATAACCAGCAACCCTAAACGTATGTTCTATTAACTTACTGTAGCCGAGCGTTCTGGGTTCAACTATAATCTATACTATTATAAAACAAAGAACGGACCAGAGACAACGGTGTGCGTTCAGCAGCCCACTCGGCTTCACTTTAATCACCTCCCCTTCTACATCTAACTACGAGGGACACACCTCCTTTTTCAGCCTAAACGAGAACAGTCTGTTCACACGTCCCCGCTCCTCATAAGAAACGTCCACGTTTCACACTGAACAGAACAAAACAAAAAACAAAAACATGGGGCAGAACTATCCCCCAGGAATTTCCATCTGCTTAAACTCAACAGACAGCAATTATTGGCAACACAAATTAATCAGAACATACATCAAACACCTGAATTCCAAATCTCTAGAGTGGTTAAGCGGGCAACACTATACGTTCCTGTAACCAGTGACCAGCATACAACCATGCTGCCAACATTTGTGCAACACCTTCGAGGCGTCCCGAATTTAAGACATTAGACGCCAACCTTATACAAAATGAACAAACTCAACTACATAGGTAAACTCATTTGTTCACTAGTACTCTCTGTTCACCCTTTACCACAGTTTCACTCATCTATTTTTTTTTGGCTTGTTTTTTTATATCCAGCAAGCTTCCACCTTTGCGACTTATACAAATCCAGAACACAATACACTTCAAAACATGACAAGTCCTGCAAATGGGACTGGAGTCGCACCACTCGCCCACCGCGAGACTGTCGGCTGAGCTCCGGTAAGTTCCCACACAGTCCATTGTTCCAACTCACCGGCCCAGAGGCTGATTGCCTGCTCTGTGTGGGAGTGAAGATGACCACAGGAGGAGAACCAACGGCAAAGGAGTGGCAGGAACAGGGCTGGCCTGGCAATGGAGAGTGTACGGGTTTCAGTCTGTCATGATGACCAACGTTGAGGCCCGCGCCATCGGGTCGAGAGCGCTGATTAATGCGACTATGTTAGGTGCAGCCTCCCCACCAGAACCAGCATTGCACGACCCGATATGGGTGGCCCTTTCCTTGCGGTGCCAGGGGACTTCATCGTCCTTTCCTTGGGGTTATTCAGCCAAACTACCAGCCCCACCTACATAACAGGGACGGTGCAGCATCTCGGTCAATGTACAGTTGGGTCTGTCTTTTTCGCGAGCCTCCGCAGGTTAGCCTGGGCTGTGCTTTGAAGGCTGACTCCAGCCGCTCTTGCAATGGTGGATGATATCCATCTGGGCCCAGTGCCCGGGAGTCCAGCATCACCAAAGGCACCAGCACGTCCAGCAGGAACCGGGCCTCACGTCCATTGCATTAGGGAGAAGGGGGTGAACCGGGGCTGGCATGTTAGAGGAGTTGTAGCCAAAGGCGATACTGGCTCTCAACAATAAGTGTCCCATTCACCTCCATGCGAACAGCAACATCTTCGCCAGCTGATCGATCAGAGTCCGTTGTGACGGGCGCTCCACCATCCGTCAGAGTTTGGTATTATAGCAGTGTTGCGTGTTTTTAATCCCCAGCATTGAAGAGGCTCTGAAGTCACCTTGCCTTCGAACTGCCGGCCCCTGGTCGGTATGGCAGGATTTCGGGAACACAATCACCAACACATCAAGCTCAAAAAAGGCAAGCGGCGCGACTGAGTGTGCTGGTCTGATTCGGTAAAGGCATACAGGCGCAACAACTTTGTTAAGTAGTCCTCGACCCACTAGAGATGTACTGTTCCCGATATGTCATGGCAGCTCCAGAATGTCTGCGGCCACCCTCTGCAGAGGACGGTCAAACTTGGGACCTCCCATAGGAGCCCTTCGGCCCTGGGATTGGGCTCTGCGAGCTTGACAGCCCTGCATGCTCACCACCACCGTCTTTTGCCTCAACATGAAGGCAGTAAACAGATTGCTGGCTTGTCTCCCACACACGTTCAGCGGAAAAGTGTGGCAGCAGCCGGCCCCCCATCAACTGTTGAGGATCTCCGG
>OLKM01006803.1:0-5000 GCA_900291075.1 Melanogrammus aeglefinus
GGAAGCGGAGTCTGCGTGCGCCTGGCTGAAGATGCAGTCGGCTCCTGCGGCCCATGGGAACGCAGACCTCACCCGGAGCGTTGGGGGTCAGGGGCACCTTGGATGGTGCTAGGGGAGCCTGGTAGGTCGTCTGCTCCCGCCGTGATGGGGTCTCAGGACCGGTGAAGCGTGGCTATCCTCCTCCGTGGACAGCAGTCGCAGTACCAGACGGCGGGGGAGCCGCCCCCGGACGACAGCAGCGGCGGGAGAGGTCCACATCGAAGCCAGGGTGCCGGCGGGAAGCTCTTGCAGGGGGGAGAGGTGGCCGAAGCATCATCCTTCCCTCGGGGGCCCTCTGTGAGCGAGGGGCCAGCGGCGGTGGATCACAGGGCAGTGGGCGAGCAGCGGGTCTCCGAGAGGTCTCGGCAGCTGGGAAGGAGGAAAGATGAGAAAAAGAAGGGGAAGGGGGAGGAGAAGGGAGAGGAGAGAGAATGGGAGGAATGGGAGGAGAAGAGGGGGAGGAGGGAGAAACAGGGAACGCGGGAGAGGGGAGACGCCAGGAAATCCCAACCCCGCGGAATCGGAGTTGGGTCGGCCCGCAGGGTCACCGGGAATGGTTCGTCGGGGTCTGAGATGATGCCCCCGGGCGTGGGGAGAAGCAAGCCTGGTGCCTGGGGCGGTGGGTGCAAGCTTGGGCCTCAAACTGTGAAGGGGCGGGGGTCCGCGGGGTGCGTGTGGGCACAATGAGGGGAGCGGCCGCCTGTGACGCCACAAGAGGGCACGGTCGCCGTGGAGGGAGGGCCGTCGCGCACTGCAGGTTGACCAGGCAGGAGCCAGGTTTCTGGGGTTAGGCATGGCGTGGACCTGGCTGTAGCGTGCTTCGGGTTTTAAGCCTCCGGCCGAAATGGCGCCTGGCCCAGGAGCAAGCCACCTCGAAGAGTTGTTGCCAATCGTCCAAGAGGAGTTGCTTTAGGATCTGGACGTCATTGGCCTAATCGTGTCCTTGTAATGATCCCTAAGAATCAAGCAAGGTTGAGTACTCCCAAAAACCTTGCATTGCCCTCGTATGAAGGGCCAGTGTGTGGCAGGATTGGGGGCCCGCTGGTTTGATTGCAGCCGCTAAGTTAGCTGTCAGTTTTAAGATGGAAACCGGGGCTTGTTCAGTGGAAACGTTCATCAAGTGGTGGTGTACTTTGATTACTCTAAGAATAACGCGTACCTTGGCAGAGAAATCGGGGTCCGGATCCGAGGTAGAAGGTGCCGTGTAGCGGGCGTGGGGAGAGGGTCCACCAAAGCGGGGGCGCCGACGGGCACCACCTGTCGCTCGGTGAGGTCTGTACGTCGAGTGGTGGTGGGGGGGGCCCCCGTCCACGGCGTGGGGTCCTTCTCGGCGTGGTGAAGAAGGCCTGAAGGCCTCACGGTCATCGGGACCAGGATATCCGTTGAAGGCCGGAGCATGTGCAGCTGGGCCGCGGAGCACATCCGCATAGCTACGGTTACCCCTCTGTGAAGGGTAAGCGTGGGGGTTCTGGTCATGGTACCCCGGTTCCCAGGGGGGTCGATAGCCGCGGGGGCTCTGGGAGCGGTCTCGGCGTTGGAATGAGGGACGTGGTCCCGGGTGCCTGGGTTCCGGGTTCCTGGGGGGTCGAAAGCCGTGGGGGCTCTGGAAGCGTTCTCGGCGTAGGAATGAAGGACGTGGTCTCGGGTACCTTGGGTCCGGATCCCTGGGGGGTCGATAGCCGCGGGGGCTCTGGGAACGGTCTCGGTGTTGGAACGAAGGACGTGGTCTCGGGTACCTGGGGTCCGGGTTGTGGTGATTTCTGCCTCCATGGCGTCCTCGGGTCACTGTACTCCATTGGTCGTCCATATCACGGCGGTGTGTGGTCATTTTGATCAAGGGGAGTGCACGTGGTAGTGCATTCAACAAGCAGGAACTTACGAAAAAATACTGGAAAACTATGTATAAAACTATGTACAAAAAGCGGAGTCGTGATGATAATCCATAAGGTTTATTTTGGATAAAAGCAGAACGTTTCGGTCAATAAGACCTTCTTCAGCTGCTACAAAACGTAATCAAAGAAAGACCTAGCACATGCTGCTTGTTCGGAATGGTGGAGTAAGGAGATAAACACGGAAGACATCTGGTACTATTGCGCCCGAACTTGACCTTCACCGGCGTCCGGGTAAACTTCCGGTTCAGGATGAACTTCCGGTTCAGGATGAACTTCCGGTTCCGGGTGAAACCGTAACCGAATGAAAACCCACAAATGAAATTGAAAAACCCGAAATAAAACGGCGAAAAATACATACGGGACAAGATAAGGACATACTTGATAAATATGAGTAATAAAAAAAGCTAAAAATAAAAAATAAAAATTATATATTATTAAAACATATATATCTAGCACACGGAAAAAAACGGGATAAAATACATATGGAACAAAATAGGGACATACTTAGTATATATTAAATGATAAATAAACCTATTAGAAAACATATTAACATAGCCATATATATACACACACATATAAACCTATACATACAAATACACCTCTATATAAACACCCACATATATTTATACAAAAACCGATGAATCCATAAACTGGTATTGTAAGGGAAAACATGTGAACTCCACCACACGAAGGTCATCCAGACACGAGAAAACATCACGCTCCAGTGAAATATATAGGCAAAATGTAAATAAACATTTAACTGTGTCATGTACGACAGGGTTAGGGTTAGGGTTAGGTTAGGGTTAGGGTTAGGGTTAGGGTTAAAAGCCATCTACCACTTTTGGAAAACGGTTTTTTGAGCTAGTTCAGAATGCAGCGGTGCATGGGAATTCGGCGCACACCACGGATCAGTCTAGGCCCAGCGGACTTGCTCAAAAAATGTGCGCCCCTGGCGGGTTTTTTTGGGTACTGCCAATTTCGATTTTTAAAAGTTCAAAGTGAAGCGTTTTTTTTTTGAGCCGGTGCATGGGAATTGGAATAGTCCCAGGATGTTTCCCCTTAGCCCTTCTTCATCCCCTAGAAATTTGGCGCCCCTAGTGGCAACTTTATTTAACATGGGAAAACAGCTATAATCGACCTCACGGGAGCCTGAGAGAGGGGCGTGGGAACAAGGCTCCTATGGTTGGTAGTATTAATGAGGCGGACCTTTGTGCAAAATTTTGGGCTACCTAGTGGCTTGTTTTGGTATAGAAATCGCATTTGAAGTTTTTTCACTAAAACCGGGAAAAAGGGGTGTTACAATATTTTAATTTTGACAAAAATTTGTGTGGAAGGTTTTCTCGGCTCCATCAACATGGGTGCGAAGTTTTGGAGTTCTAGCTCACTTCCTTCACATAGCTACCGTTGACCTCCAATGTAAAAATACTTAGAAAATTTTGTGGAAATTAGTGAAATTTGGACAGGAAAGTGTCTAGGAGCACGTTTTTGGCCATTTTGAGTCGTTTGTTGGTGGTCTGTGGTGCAACTTTTTCGTACATTCTAACCCTAACCCTTTTAAAATTTTTTTTTGAAATTTTGAAAATTCATTCATTCATTTTTTTTTTTTTTTTTTAATGTTTGTTTTTGCTGGGCTCGATCCGACCCTGAATCTGCAGGAATTATGTTTCTAGCCCCTTCCTAGGCGAGAAAATAACTTAAAACAATCAAATCTTCTTTTTTTTAAAGTTGTTTTTATTTTATTTTTTATACCGTTTTTTTGCTGGGCTCGGTCCGACCCTGAATCTGCAGAAATTATGTTTCTAGCCCCTTCCTAGGCCGAGAAAATCCATAAACCGATCCAAATTAATTGACGTATGTTTAGGTTATTAAAAATAGAAGGGAGACAGGTAGAGGCTTCAAAACATTTTTGGAGAGTGTTTTAGAGCCCCCTGAGTCAGTCTGCACTGAGTCCGACGTCATTTTGCCCAAAATAGATTAGGGTTAGGGTTAGGTTAGGGTTAGGGTTAGAGGTTAGGGTTAGGGTAGGGTTAGGGTTATGGCTAAGGTTAGGGTTAGGGTTAGGGGTTAGGGTTAGGGGTTAGGATAGGAGGTTTTAGCAAAGTGGTTAAGGTTGGGGTTACGGTTAGGGTTAGGGGTTAGGGTTAGGGTTAGGATAGAGGTTTTAGCAAAGTGGTTTTGGGTAGGGTATGGTTAAGGTTGAGGTTTAGGTTAGGGGTTAGGGTTAGGCTAGGATAGGAGGTTTTAGCCAAAGTGCATCCCCGGTGCAGGCGTTTTCGGTGAATATTTTTGACAGGAAGTGCTAGAGAAACAGAGGCAGACGCACCCCCCAAAGGGAGGATCGCCTTTCCCAAAGGCGCAAAGCCCGAGTCCGTGCGAGCCTCCCCCCCGAATGTTGGAGTCGGGCATCAGCATATGCTGCTGGGCTGTAGCAAAGGCTCCTAGGAATAGGGGGTTTTAGCCAAAGTGCACCCCGGTGGCAGGCCGTTTTCGTGAATATCTTTTGACAGGAAGGTGCTAGAGAACGGGGAGGCAGACGCACCCCCCCAAAGGGAGGATCGCCGCTTTTCCAACGGCGCCAAGAGCCGAGTCCGTGCGAGCTTCCCCCCCCTGAGATGTGGAGTCGGGCTATCACATATGCTGCTGGCTGTAGCAAAGGCTCCTAGGATAGGGGGTTTTAGCCAAAGTGCACCCCGGTGCAGGCCGTTTTTCCGGTGAATATCTTTTGACAGGAAGGTGCTAGAGAAACGGGAGGCAGACGCCCCCCAAAGGAGAGATCGCCTTCCACGGCGCAAGCCCGAGTCCGTGCGAGCTCCCCCCCCCCGAGATGTGGTTAGGGTTAGGGTTAGGGTTAGGGTTAGGTTAGGGTTAGGTTAGGGTTAGGGTAGGGTTAGGGTTAGGGTTAGGGTTAGGGAGGGTAAATGCTAAATCAAAACATTTTTTGAAATAGTAGGCTCAGGCACAGGCTGTCACCAACCTTGGATAATATGAACTAGTGTTATGTTGTAGTAACATATAGTCTGATGCAAAAAATGAGATGAGGACCTAATAAGATAGAAATAGTGGTGATAA
>OLKM01006803.1:10000-13372 GCA_900291075.1 Melanogrammus aeglefinus
ACAGAGAAGGGGGGGGAGGGGGGAACGACGGAGAACGGGAGGGGGAAAGGGGGGAGAAGGACACAGAGGAGAAGAGGGACACAGGCTGGCTGGGACGGAGAAGGGTCGCCTGTCAGCGCGGTCCAGGGTCACGGGGTCAGACCGGGGGGCCGGGACGCCGGGGGAAGGCGGCGAGGGGCAGGTCGACGCGGAAATGGGCGCGGAGCTGACACGAGGGCGGCATCCAGTCACCGCCGGAGCTCGGAGTGGGACGTCAGTGTCTCTTGGCGGCAGACGGCGTCCGAAATGTCGAGGGCCAGGAGGCGGCACCTCAAAGTTCGGCGGTGCCAAAGCTGGGTCGTTGAGAAGGGAAAGGACACTGACCTTTCCATCACCGTGGACTTGTGTGTCCAGAGTATGATGTGGTGGTGTGGCCGTTGCGTGGTTACCTCTATGAGGGCCGGGTGGTGGCGTTGGGGACGGCGGGGCGGATGGAGGCGTCAGGGAGCCGGTGAGTCTGGAATGATGTGTAGGGGCTCGGGACGTGATGTTGGCGCAGGGATGGCCGCTTGATGGCAGCGAGGATAGTCTGTTTTTTGAGGGTGAAGTCGCGGGTCCCGTGGACCGGCGGGACAGGGGCCTGAGGCTGGCGAGCGCCGGCGGGGACGCGTGGCCGGGCGCGCGGCGGCAGCCTCGAGGTCTGGGACGGTGAGCGAGGAGGGGGACGGGGCTGGGATCCGGACAGGAGGGTCCCCTGGGCGGCGGGGCTCGCGGAGCGATCAACAGGGAAACGCGGTTCTGGGCGGCAGGGCGGAAGGCGGGCTAGCCGGTTAGCCACGGCGGGGCGCTCATCACGGCGCGGTGGAGGAGCGGGGGCCGGAACGGAGGGGGATAGAGGGCGACCAAGGGGGAGATTGGGCCCTAGCGGCCGTGTGGGGGAAGGCCAATCACGGGGAAAGGGGTCACGGGGGACGCCGTCACGACGGTAAGGGTCGCGATCAACGCTGGAGCGTCTCAGTGGTTGTGCGGGCAAAGGGGTAGACTAACAGCGGGGGGATGTCGGAGGATCCGGGTCTGGGCTGGTGTCGTCTGTGGTGAACCAGGTCCATCCGTCACGGTGGCTCGGGGCAGGCATATCCAAAGGTTTGTTAATTGTATTAAAAAGAAAACGCTCCGAAGGTTCGGAAAACACGCTTGTGGTTCCGATAGAAATCGTTTTTTATTAGATCTTCCTATCATGTAAGCAGGTACGACGTTTTCGTCATAAAGTGACTTCATAGGTACATTAATCTGCAAAACAAACCGTGAATATGTCCACTAAATCCCATTAAGAGGAGCGTGGTGACAGAAGAGGGAAGAGTGCGCACTACACACAGATATATAATAACTGATGAAACAGGGGAGGTGGAGGGCACTGTAGTCTAAGCATGACCCTAAGCAATCAGAGCGTGCACGGGGCTGGAACACACTGTTATTTTTCAAAAACGAACATTTGAAAGTCAAAATGGCCGCCCGGGAGTGGGCTGACCAATCAGAGACCAGGTTGAAAACCAATTTTAAATAGATCCATGGGTAAACAACCAGCGAATGGCGAGGGGGACGGGACACATTTAAAAAATCAAGATGGCGCCGGGAGTGGGGTAACCAATCAGAGACCAGGTTGGGAAAAACATTTAAATAGACTCCAATGGGGTGAATAACCAGCCAGATGGCGCCAAGTGGACCGAAATTTAAAATCAAGATGGCGCCCGGGAGTGGGTAACCATCAGAGACAGTTTTGGAAAACATTTAAATAGACCCATGAGGTGAAATAACCCAGCGATGGGCCAATGACCGATGCAGGTGGGATTCGAATGAATGGGGGAACAACACAAAAGAGAATACAATAATGGAAGGGGTAAGTGGCACACTCACGAAAAAACAACAAGCATAATAAACATACCTCATAATAGGCGTTTTTAATATGCACATCAGAGGACAACGTGGCAGGCGGGGATTCCGAAGAAGGGCAAATTTAGAGGGCCACGGGCAAATAGAGGGGCAGGGGTGGCGCCCGGGCGAGAAGTGGTTTAGGGTGAGGGCCAGGGGAGGGAAGTGGTAGGGTGGAGGGCCAGGGAGGGAGTGGTTAGGGTGAGGGCAGGGGAGGGAGTGGTTAGGGTTAGGGCAGGGGGGGAGTGGTTAGGGTGAGGGCGCAGGGGTGGAGGTGGTTAGGGGTGAGGGGGGGAGGGAGTGGTTAGGGTGAGGGGCGGAGCGGGCGGGGACAGCAGCGGGTGGGCGGATAGACGGGTGAGGGCGAGGGGTGGGGGGCGAACGCTGAGGGCGAGGGTCCGGGGCAAGGGGCAGTCTCTGAGGGAGAAGGAGACGGTAACGAGGGACAACACCTACGGTCGGGGATGAACACCGGGACCACATGGGGGAAACAGAATCCATTGTCGGCAGAACTTAAGTGCAAACAAGGTAAACGGATGGAGCGGCAACAGTAATAATATAACAGCATCAAACCAAAACAGGAACCATGAGCCTATAAGGGCAACAGGTTGTGCGGTGCCGGGGCGACGCCACAATGGCGGTGACGAAGGTGGCGTGTAGATGCGCAGATCTACTGAGAATAGTCAGATCGGGCTGTGTGCCAATGTGTTGGTGGGGGGAAGGAGATCGAGGAGTCGACTAGGAGGCACGGGCGGGTTTAGGTAGCAAGCATTAAGGTGACGCGCGAAGGCGGGGCGGTCCGAGTGCACAGGCATATCCATCAGTCAAGATCCCCGCCCAGCCCACTACAAGGAGGGACGCGCGTCTGAAGAACGTCGATCTGGCAATCCTAGCGGAGTGTCGTGCCGGAAGACACGGAACTTCGAAGGGCGTGGCGAGGCGAGGTGCGGCGCGAGCCAGCAGGAGGCGCGCGTCGTAGCCGCGACAAGCGGCGTGGCCGGAGGGGGTGCGAACTCTTCCTCGTGGTGTTGACGTGCCGTGGGCCTGCGGTGGGCATGTCGGCGTGACCCGTCAGCCGGAGGTAAAGGTCAGCTGAGCGGAGCGGAGCCAACGGGGGAGATCGGTGGGGACGCGTCCGGACGGCGTGGTCTGGCAACCATTGGGGGGTGTCGTGCCGGAAGACGCCGGAACGGTGGGGAAGCGTCCGGAGAGCGTTGGTCTGGGCAAACCCATCATGGGGTGTCGTGCGGGAAACGCCAGAACGGTGGGAGACAGCGTGCCGGAGAGCGTTGGGTCTGGGCAAACATTGGGGGGTGTCATGTCGGAAGACGCCGGAACAGCCCGACGGGGCGTGGTGAGGGCGAAGGTCCGACGCGAGCCAAACGGAGCGCGCGTCGTCGTCCGGCAAGGGCGCGGCCGGAGGGGGTCGGGAACCTGCCAGAAGGGGAAGGGCGGGTGGGGGTC
>OLKM01006804.1:0-13371 GCA_900291075.1 Melanogrammus aeglefinus
GAGCAGGAATGACCAAACAGAAAGATCATAGGTCCCCTTCGTAGCGTTGCGTCAAACACCATGTTCACTGAGAAATGCAGCCACAATCTCAGACATTCCAAAACCTGCAGGGGGCCCAATCACATCAGTGGTGGAGACCAGGTAAGAGGAAGGCAAGTGCCTTGAGGGAGCACATTCACCTGCGCACCCATTACAGGCAGCATGGTCTGAAATGTTTGGAGCTGTCAGTTCTCTTGCCTGCTCCTGGTAACACCTCACAGCCACAGCTCTTGATCGACAATTGAAGACACCACTGGTCCAGATACAGTAGATGTTTAAGTTTGGAGGCCATGCTTCCCAATGTTTTGATTGTGTGTTTGTGGTTGGCAATGGTTCAAATTTAGTTGGAGTAAATTGGAAATTTATTATGATTTTAATAGAAGTACTTTGGTACTCGTGCTCTTGTTTCTAGTACTCTATAGTAACCTTTGTGTAGCTTGTTACTTTAATTAACCTTTTTGAAATGATTTGAGTTGAATTAAATCTCATACGTTCCATTTCATTTCACTTATCAAGTAACATTAATATTTATTCATTCATTTATTCTTTATATTAAGAAGTGTGAACTGAAATTATTTGCTATTAATGCCTTTGTCTTTCTGTTTATCCTAGGTTATTAACCTATTCTGTTACGCCCCATTCATCCCCTTCTGCCCCAAAATTAAAAAACTGAAGATTGAACAGAATTGAGTTGTCCATCGTGTCCTTCAGCAGTTGATCAGCCGTTTTTCAAGTTTGGGCAAAGCTGTGGTCAACAAAAACACACTTCAACAGCACATAACTTGACAGTTAATAACCACCGTGGACAGTGAGGACAAGGAATAAAGGCCTGAAGTCAAGCTGTCGACGCGAAGGACTGGAAATTCTCCACCATGGCGGAAGAGGCTCTTGGCAAATCAGTCAAGCAACTGAAGCAAGAGAGGACCTCAGCTAAAAGTGCCTTCACCAAACAGGCAAACTACCTGAGCAAAGCTGGTGATGGCCTGGTCAAACATGAACTACAAGAGGAGTTCTACAAGCTCAGCTCCCTGGCAAGATGTGTCAGCGATGCAAATGATGACTACAGGGCTGGTCTACTGGAAGAGGCTGAAGCAGGAACTGAGAAGGATGAAGAAGTCAAGCTCGACATGCACCAGCAGGCTGAGCTTGAAAAGACAATAGAAGAGTGCGACACGAGGCTGGGCGACATCCGTGAAGCAGTCCAATCCAAACTCTGGCCAAGATACGGTAAAGAGGAGGTTCACTCTGCAATTGAAGAAGCAGAAAAGGCCTGTGACAGAGCCCAAGCATGCCCCATCACTGCTATCAATAGAGATGGCTACGAAATAAAGCTGAGAGGAGCAGAGAGGGTAATCCATGAGGCAATAGCGAGCCTGAAAGACTGGGAAAAATGGATTCCACATGATCAGACAGCAGACCTGAAAGGCAGATTAAAAGACCTGAGAACATTCCGCAGCAACCTTGAGGCCAGGAGAGCAGAATTCCTCACCGCACAAAGAATTGCAGAAGAGGAAAGAAGAGGATCAGAGCCCCAGCTGATGGCAGTTCCAAAGCTGGTTCCACAAGCAGTGGTGAGAATAAAGCCAACCAGTCTACCAAAATTCACTGGGTTCAAGAGGAATTTCCACAGATGGAGGAAAGACTGGGAAAGCCTGCAAAAGCAGGGAGAACCGACTGGCTCAGTGGAGGCAAAGAAGTTCCAACTCCTTGACAGTGTGGATGAGAGGATATGCAGAGACCTGCGGCTGTCTACATACAACGCTGCTGAAGACATATTCAGAGTGCTTCAAAACAGGTACGGAAACAAGTCAGCAATTGCCTTGGAAATAATCGAGGACCTGGAGAGGATCCCTCCCTTGAAGTCGTACCAGCTGAGGAAGGTAATTGACCTAATTCAAGCTGTGGAAAAGGCCCTGAATGACCTCACCGAGCTTGAAAGTGCTGGAGCCATCAAGAATCCCCTGGTGATCAGATCCATAGAGAGCAAACTGCCTGACAATATGAAGAGGGACTGGCTGACATTCATGGTCAATCCAAGAAACGGAGTCACACCTGACAATCACTTCGATAGCCTCCTCACATTCTTAAAGACTCAGGAGCACATTCTAGAGAAACTAGACCAACTGGGTGTGAGTGAAAGACCGGAGAAGAAACTTACCTACCCGGAGAAGAGGTTTGCCTCCACAAAGTCCACAAAAAGAGGAGGATGTGTTGTCTTTGGAGATGAAAGGCACCGAGAGAAGATTTTCTTTTGCAAGCAGTTCAAAGAATTAAAGCCTGGTGAAAAGCTAAATGGCGTTGAAAAGCTAGGAGCATGCAGAAGATGCCTCATGTGTCATGAAGAGGATGAGGAATGTACAGACACTTACCTGTGCAGGAACAGAGACTGCAAGAGAGACCACCATTTCTTTCTCTGCCTGAAAGGAGGGGTCAAGGGGAAAGAATCTGAGAAAGTGGGAAAACCCAGCACCAGAAGGCAAACCCTCACGGAGGAACAAGAGAAATTAATATCTGAGCTCCACCCAGACATGGCAGAAAAATTCAGGAAAGCTTTCACCAACATGACAGCAAAATCACACTGCACTGGAAAAAACCTATCTGGAGTGATGGACTCAAACACATGTGAGTTACCAGTTATTCTTATGCTCCTTGAGGTAACCACCAATGCGGGGCAGAAGATTGGAACACTCATTGACCTGGCATCAGACACCAACTATATCACTCACAGAGCTGCCAGAAGACTCAAACTACGAAGTGAAAAGATCACACTTGTTGTCCATGGAGTCGGAGGCATGGCCATGAAGGTAAAGACCAAAAGATACTTACTCAAAGTAAGAGTCAAGACACCCAGAGGCACGGAGAGAGCTCATGAGCTGATATGTTATGGCTTGGATGAAATTGCAAGAGTGCACAGAGTCATCAAACCGCAACAACTCAAGAAGTTTTTCCCTGACACCAGCCTGGAAGACCTTCACAGACCAGAGCACGTCCAGCTTCTCATCAGCCACCGTGAAGGAAGACTCGCCCCACAAAGAGTAAAGGTAGTAGGAGATCTCGTCCTCTGGAAGAGCCCTTTAGGAAAGACCGTCGGCGGAGCGCATCCAGACCTCTTTGAAGTCGTGGACATGGCCCTACACAACTCTGAGACTCACTTTGCACGATCGATGAGGACCACAGCAGTGAAGTATCAAGAAATTGATGAGATACACGAGATCAAGGCTGAAACCAAAAGCACAGCTGGCAGAGAGTTCTTAGATTGGTGGGAATGGGACAGCATTGGAGCAGCCTGCGAACCCATGTGTGGAGGATGCAGATGTGGTAACTGTCAACCGGGAGGTAAAGACATGACTCTGAGTGAGGAGAAAGAACTGGAGATCATCAGACGAGGCCTTACCTACGTGAAAAAAGATGCACACAGTCAGGAGGCTCACTGGGATTCAAAATACCCCTGGATTGAGGATCCAAGTTCCCTGCCCAATAACAGGAATGCAGCGGAGGCCACCTTTCTACGGACAGAGAGACAGCTCAAGAAAGAACCAGAGTGGCGGGTGGCATACACAACTCAAGTCCATGAGATGGTGGAGAGGAGAGCAGCAAAGAAACTCACCAAGGAAAACCATCGCTGACTGGAAAGGCCCAGTATGGTATGTCAGCCACTTGGTGGCGCCAAACCTACACTCCATTACAACACCTGTGAGACTGGTATGGAACAGCAGCCAGAAGTTTAGAGGGCTCAGCATGAACGACCTCCTTCTGAAAGGGCCTGATGTTCTCAATCCCATCCGAGCAGTGTTATTAAGGTTCAGAAGAGGTGACATCAAGAAAATGTACAATTCTGTGTGGCTTGAAGATCTGGAGATGCACCTCCACAGATTTCTCTGGAGGGACAATGAAGATGGAGAGATCGAGGAATATGCCATCACCAGAGTCAACATTGGTGATCGACCAGCAGGGTGCATCACAAAACTGGCCATGAGAGAGACGGCAAAACTTCCTATGTTCACTCACCTGGAGGAGAAGCGTAGGATCATTGAAGAGGATGCCTATGTGGATGACATCCTGACATCTCATAATGACCTGGACAAGCTAGACAAAACCACTAAAAACAGTCGAAGAAGTCCTGAAACCAGGTGGATTCTTCCTCAAGCCGTGGGTCCGGTCAGGCCAAAGTGGGAGGCAGACACAAGCATCACAGCATCCAGAAACGTCAGATCAAGTCTTCATTCTCTCCCAACCTAATGAGAGGAGACAACAAAAAGCCCTTGATTGGTATGTTGGTACCTGGTAGAATCTGACAAACTGTATCTCATGACTTCAATCAACTTCTCAAAGAGAAAAAAGAAGATGAGAATCAGCCAAAATCTTCTTGGGAAAGAAGTAAGAGAAAAAACTTCAAACTCACTGACTAGAAGACAACTTCTTAGCCAAGTGGCTAGCCTGTATGACCCCATAGGCCTTGCAACACCTACCAAACAAAAGGGAGCTATTCTAGTCAGAAGAGCTTTCAGGAAGCTGGAGGCAAAACTCTAACACAAGACACATGGGCACAAAACCTCTGTCTGAAAGACTTAGAGAAGAAGCTATCCACCTGTTTGAGGAATACACACGGCCTCAACCAAAATCACCTTCCACAGAAAGCCTCACCACCAGTCAAAAGAATTGGAGAACCTGGGAATAAACATTCTCTGATGGAAGTGACCAGAGCTATGGAGCTGTTGTGTACTTCAGATGGGAGACCGAACAAGGCGTCCAGGTCCGGCTTGTGGAGTCCAAAGCAAAGCTCACACCACTTGACCAAAAAAGAAAACCAGTGAAAGCTGAGGTATGTGGTGCCGTCTTTGCGGCAAGGCTCAGAAGATACATCGAAAAGCACAAGTCGGAATGCAAGTGGAACGTTGGCTCCATCTGCTGGACAGCCAAACCGTGCTAGGAGCAATACAAAGAGACAGTTATGGGTACCAGACCTTTTTCGCAAACCGAGTGGGAGAGATCCAGAAAGTCCACAATCAGCTTGAGGACTGGAGGTGGATTCCAGGTGAGCAAAACATTGCAGACATCATAACAAGAGGAGGAAGCCCAGAAGACCTCAAAGAGGACTCTGTGTGGCAGTATGGACCAGAGTTTCTGACACGACCTGAGGATGAGTGGCCGACAAAGTCAGCCAAAGATGTCACTGCGTATGCCAGAGAAGGTATAAACAAGCTCCAAAGGAAATGTTTTACAGCACCACTGACGCAAGCACAGGTGAGGAGAAACCAAAATGCCCCATCTGCCACTCCAATTCCACTGTCTCCAAATTCTGCTCGAGGTCAAACTGACCAAACCAAGGACCTGCAAAGCAGCCCCATTGGAGATAAACACCAAATCCAAGTCTGGAGACCACCTGCTGGTTTTGCAGTGAAAAAAATCCTTGACATCAAGCAAATTCAGCAGTTTATAACTAAACTGACCAGAGTCATCGCCTGGGTGTGGAGAGCTGCCACAGAGTGGAAGAAAGTGCTGGCCAGAACTCCAGTCACAGATGAACAAAGAGGGTGAGAACTTCTCTCAGCTCAAATCAAATCCAGAGCCAAAGAAACAACACTTACCGTCAGGGAGTGGTAAAAGATTTACTCAGGGATCTCTTCTGGCAGCTCAATAGGAGGTAACCTTTCCAGACACCACTCTCAGCAAGACTTGCTGTTGTCCAAAGAAGAAAACATGGAACTTCTACTCTGTGGAGGAAGATTTCCAAATCTTTAATGATGAAAAACTGGCAGTAACCAATCTTGCCTTGCACATCAATGGGGATCGATCTTTCTAGCTCAGAAGCTCACCAAAGCAAAACCATGAAGAAATCGCAGGCACAACTCCTCAGCCATGATGAGAAGGAAGGCTGGGTGGTAAGAGGCCGGAAAGCTAGCTCAAAGATTGTTGACAACTATGTGGCATGCAGAAAAGCCAAGGCCAGAAGAGTGCCAGCAGATCATGAGCGACTTCCTGGTCAGAGCGAATAACATCGGCCAATCCATTTGAGTACACGACATTGGACTTATTTGGACCTTATGAAGTGAAGGATGAGGTGAGGAAAAAAGTGAAGCTCAAAGTGTGGGGAGTTGTCTTCTGCTGTATGGCGTCCAGAGCTATGCACACTGACCTTGTCAGTGACCAGTCGCCTGAAAGGCTTCCTGGTTGGCTCACCAACGATTCACAGCATTTGAGAGGAATCCAAGAAAACTGTGGTCGGATTCTGGAAAAAACTTTGTCGGAGCCAGACCTGCCCTCAAGGAGCTCTATATGTATCTGGAAAAGTGGAAAAGTCAAGGCTTGAAAATGAAGCCTCCAACATGGCACAGAGTGAGCTGGAAAATCATCCAGCAGATTTCGCCTCACCGGAACAGAGAGGCTGCTGAAGCTGGCTGTCCGCACGTGAAGCGGGCTTGCACAATCTGGGAGGTAATGGAGTCTTCACATGGGGTGAGTTTCCAACCTTCCTTTATATGGCTTCCAACCTCGCCAATGAAAGGCCTATTGATGCCAGGACTTATGGAGCTAGAACAGTCTCATAATTCATTAATGAACACAGAAATTCATAAATGCACAAAAAAGATTTACAAATGTATTTGGGGATTTGTATACTAGGGGTGTAACGGTACACAACAGTCACGGTTCGGTACGTACCTCGGTTTTGAAGTCACGGTACGGTACAGGACGGTTCGGTTCATGTTAGAAAAAACGGATTGCTTGACCTGAACGACAAAGTTTAAATTAGTAACGAATTAAACACAGTTTTAGCTGTCAGTATGGAACATACTGAAAAAAATATTTCCTGCAGATCTTTAAGCTCTGAAGTTCTTCATAATATAAATATCAATTCATTAAATAAAAGTGCAACTGCAGCTTAACTTAATCACAGCTTATGGTATTTATTAAAAAAGATACCCTTTCACTAGGGACATACTGGTAAGCAGGTACTGCAACTGCTTACCTTCATCATATGTTTAGAGAATCTGTGTTTCAACAACGGAGAATGGCCGTAGGTCAGAGGCAATGAAAACCATAGACTGGTGATGGCAATTTGCCGTTCTGAATTCCCAGACCAGGGGTAGGGGTTGATTAAATAGTGTATGTGAGCTGGGTTTGAACAACTTTTTTAATTTTCGCAGCGGTGACAGTAACACCTGGATGGTGCCTTTTTCACATGCGTGTGCATGTCGATGTGTTTCATTTGCATAAGGAATCGTGTTTGAACAATGTCTAAACACAGTTTGGATTGTCCACTCGTTCTTTCCTTTGTGATAAATTTAACCCTGGAATCAAGTTCTCCTCCCACTTGGATTTAAATGGACAGGGGGCATCTTCCGAGCTCCGGTTTCTGTTGTCTCTCGCCATGCAGTTCGCTCAGTTCGTGTGCCATCAATCACACGTCGAGATGCGCTCTGCTCTGCTACATAGGGTGGGCCGCGCAGTGGCGAAGCGAGCTAATTAAGGCTAAAACGGTCCGGGGGGGACTCCCGACTTTCAAGTTTGTTCATGTTCCGCCACGTCGCTCAAACAAGCCTCTACGTGAATTCGCGTATATTTGAACGCTATGTACGCCACATTTACGTACCGCGGTTAGAGGACCTCTGTAACGCACCGTAAGTGCCCGTACCGTGACGGTTCGGTTCAAATACGTGTACCGTTTACACCCTTACTTGTATACACATGTGATCAAAACACCAATTACATTTTCAATGCAATCACACAAATATATGTTTCATTTCATATGTAAGTAAAAAATTATTCACATATAAAAACAAGATTCATAAACATATTCAATGCACACACAAACCTAAAAAATCACAAATACATGAATGTTAAAGTATTTGCATCTTTCATCAAATTACAACATTTGGGGCTTGTACATTCTATATGACTGTTGGACCTTGTATTTACAAAGTGCTTTTAATTTGTAAACTCCTGCATTTGTGTGTTAAACTTTTGAGGACTCCCCTGACGTTGAACGCGCACCGCAGGCAGGTGGGCAGAGGCACTACTGCTGCGGTGCCGCGTTTGAATGACGTCAATATCACCCTCGTGGGGAGAGACTACACGTGATTGGCTTGTAAGGAAGGGAGACAATCTGGATGGGCCTACAGGACACCTCCTCTTAGAAAAACGCATTTGTGTGATCAGAGTCACGTCAGGGGAGTCTCAAAAGTTTCACACACAAATGCAGGGAGTTTTACAATTAACAGCCACTTTGTAAATGCAGGTCAACAGTTTCATATATGAATGTACAACCCAAATGCATATTTGATGAAGATTGCAAATACTTTAACATTCATGTATTTGTTGAATTTTTTTTTAGATTTGTGTGTGCTTGGAAATATGTTTATGAATCTTGTTTTTTTGATCTGTGAATATTTTTTATTACATATGAAATGGCTAGAAATGACCAAATAAAATTTGGTTTGTGTGCATTTAAAAAAGAAAAATGTATTTGTTGTTTTGAGTCAATGTATATAAACAGGGGTGCACATAACTTTTTTTGTGAGCTTACTTCAGATGAGTACCAGGGGTGTGTTTTGGTATTCACCCTTGTGGCGCGCGGGTCTAATAAGTGCAGTCTTCCTCACTATCGTCCTCAGGTCTCCCCACTGTCCTCTGTTCAGCTTTCTGCGTGGTGGATGAGAGATCGCCTTCCTGTTCTGATTGAGCCTCAGGCAGCTGTTCTCATCCAGAGGTTCAACAGTGGCTTTTGGGTCAAATGTCTCTTGGTCTTTTTTTGACAGTGTGAATGTGATCAAAGGCTGAGCGACGGCAGGTTTGACAGACGAGAATCTGTTACTTGGTTTTTTATGATGTTGAGATGTGAGAGATCCTCTCGAAGCTGCAACTGCTTAAGGCAGTGTAAGAGACAGTTTTAACCGACTTGTTTGATGTTAGAGTAATCATCTGAGCCACTTGTATTCACTATTTGAACTAAGTCATACACGAGAGGCTCCAAACGTTTTCCTGCCTGCTTTAAGCCGCATCCATTCTCTCACAGTGGTGTTTGTCAAGTATTCAAGGTGCCAATAATATTTCTGAGAATGCTTGCAAACTGTTGTGTTTTGCCGAAGTGGGAGTTTTGGCATTTCTTTGAGGCCATGTTGAAGGATCATATACTAAGCGAATGAATCACATGACTTGAGGGAGTCAAATCTGATTTCAATCCTTGTTCAATTGAATCGTCTCAGTAGTTTGACTTGTCTCGTCTAGCATCACATTAGAAAGCAGTTTGAGTGCTGCTGTGGTGGCTTCATGTCAAGTAGAAGTGTGAACTGTCCGAATAGCCACATGAGTTGTCCTTAATTATTCTCAATGGGTCAGCTTTTTTCTTCTGAAACCTAAATGGATGTGGTCTTCAAAATGTTGCCAATATCCGCATGTTGGCCAGAAAGCACTGAAAACGCTCTGTGCGAATGCTGCCAATTACTGTTTATCACTGTGGCCAGTTGCATTTTAAATGGGTGGCAATAGTCTTGATATATTTAACAGTGGTTCATGTCTCCATGCAGACCATTGATATTATGAAACTTGCCCGTTCCACAAGGAGATGCATTAATTCTTCACACATTTCTTCAGTGCTGCAGTTGTGTTTTGCTCCACTTTTTGTAAATAAAACTGCGAGCGCTTGACACAGAGCGATTAAATGTCTCACAATAAGGAACGTTGCGATCAGCTGATTTTGGCAGTTCTCAGTGTGTTGTGCAGTACAAGATATGCGAGAGTTTCCTACATGCACAAGTTGTCGTAGTTGTTCGTCACATCAACCGTTGTACGTAGACGTTAACGGCAGCCGTCTGTGCACAACTTTGTGGCGAGCAACTGCGGTTGTCCAGTCATCCAACCTGCGTCGTGGAAAAGCCTCACAAGTCCTTCTGCTAGTCAGCCTGCGCGGTTCGGTCAGCAACAGTTCACATCAATCCAATAAAGTCTGCACGTGAAATTCTCCGTTGCTGGACACGACACGATGATAAACAATTCTCCTCTGACGGTTTTTGTGATGTCCTCAGTTCGTACAAAAGCAGCCCCCAAATTACAGCGATACTGCCACTTTTTCTCTTAACTTCCCGCTGATTAGTGGTGTGCGCTATGGTCTGCCTTATCGTGTCCTCTTCACGTGAGTGATAAGCCACCTGCCGACATTCACTCTGAGCCGCTCAGTTAAAGTGATATCCTCAGAATAGGAAGACATGGGACTGTTGTGTTTAGCCTTATGAAAGGCAAGGAGAAAAATATTACACAGGACATCACGTTGCTCTTCATATGGCTTGTCTTCGGCATTTGGCAGTGGAACGAGTGGATATTGCTTCTGGATAGCTTGTTCATGCTAGAATGGCTTGTGCCACTTCAGTGTCTTGTTTTTGTGTTTTATCAAATAAAGGAATGATTGAAATTTTTTGAGCTTATAAAACGACTGTTTTTGTCTGCTAGGTGGGGAATGCGAGCGGCAATCTTGCACCACCATTTCAGTGCGTCCTCCTTTAACATCCATGCACTGCACATCTTGGAGCATTTTCAGAAAAACCTTGTTTCTTCGGCTCAGGCTTCGGTTTGGTCGTTTCTTTTGGTGGTGGTGAAACGCCAACAAGCTGCTTATGTCTTTTGTTTTTTAGACAATGTTTTTTTAGGCTTTGTGTAGAAAGTCTCGAATGGCGGTAACTGTCGGGTACGCAAATGCGCCGTAGCACACAAGTTGTGTTACGATTTCTCTTTTTCGCCGGCATTGGCGTACCTGGCGTACAGTTACGTTGCACTCCCTGTATACACAAATCCCCTAATACATTGTAAATCTTTTTTTGTGCATTTAATGGAATTCTGTGTGGCATTTATGAATTTATGAGACTGTTATCCTAGAACTCCATAAGGACTCAGAGTACATCAGCCAAATTCATTTGTTGAAGGCTGGAACCAGTTGGAGACCAGGACCTTTAACCTTTGAAGGGCTACAGTACAAGAGGTTACGAGCTATCCAAACAGAAGTTGATCGGTTTCTGGAGGAAATGAAGCCAGTTAGCAGGAGCCAAATGGCACACGAGCACACAGGAATGTGCCTTGGAGAATGTTGTCGGTCGGTGACCAAAAAACCCTGCAAGGTCAGTTTCAGGTTGCCAGAGTCATTTATGTCAATTGCTGACAAAAAAGAATCGTAAGGGATGTGCATGTCAGATACTTTCCCAGTAACCAGTCTAACGTGAAGGCCACTCAAAGGTGAGGTAATTCATTTCAACCAAATACCTGCACCAGTTCTTCACAGAGATGTCAGAACGGATAGTTCGTCCAGTTGAAGAGCAGCAACAATGGAACAATGATCATCGCGAGCTGGTGTGACCTCCTTGGGTTGAGCACCAGGAGGTCAAGTGGGGAGTAGTTTGCGTCAAACTGGTTAATGAGAAATGAGCCACAATCTCAGACACTCAAATACCTGCAGGGGGCACCACATCAGTGTGGAACCCAGGTAGAGGAAGGCAGTGCCTGGGGAGCCATTCATGCTGCGCACTTGACCATCGGGCAGCATGGTCGAGATGTTTGGAGCTGGTCAGTCAGTTCTCCTTGCTGTCCTGGTAACACCTCACAGCCAAAGCTCTTGATCGACAATTGAGAGACACCATGGTCAGTACGTAGAATGTTTAAGTTTGGGGCCATGCTTCCAATGTTTGATTGTGTGTTTGTGGTTGCAATGGTTAAATTTAAGTTGAGTTAAATTGGGAACTTTATTATGATTGTTATAGAGATACTTGTGGTACTCGTGCTTTGTTTCTATACTCTAATAGTAACCTTTTGGTGTAGCTTGTTACTTTTAATTTAACTTTTTGAAATGATTTGGAGTTGAATTAATCTCATACAATACAGTTTCATTTATTTCACTTATCAAGTAACATTAATATTTTATTCATTCATTTATTCTTTATATTAAAGAAGTATGAACTGAAATTATTTGCTATTTAATGCTTTGGTCTTTATGGTTTGTATCCTAGGTTATTAAGCATATTCTGTACGCCCATTTCAACCGCTTTGCCCCAAATTAGAAAAAGGCTGAAGATTGACGAAATTGAGTTAGTCCAGTCGTGTCCTTAGCAGTTGATCAGCTGTTTTTTTTCAGTTTGAGAACGCTGTAGAGTACAAAAACACACTTCAACGCAATTAACTTGACGTAGCGGCGTCGGGCGGGGAGCATGAACTGTTCCGGGGGAAGCGAGTGCCGGGGGGTGGGGAATGGGTGTGGAGGGACCGGGGGCTGGGTGGAAGACTGGGGTAACTACTGAGAGCGGAGGTGGATCTCCTGCAGGACCTGGTCCTAGTTTGGCCTGGAAAGTCCCTTGGTGGGAGATCTTTGGTTGGAAGCCTCTGCGTCAGTGGGTCATGTGGCGGTTCGGTACTGTAGGGTGTAACGGACGAGGAGCAAACGTGACAGAGGAGGATGAGACGGTGGAGGGTAGGTGGGTTTAATTTGGGCAGGAGTAACGACATGCGACTTGGGCAAGCGAGGGTCGGCAGCGAGGTTCGTAACAGGAGGAGTCAGGCGGCAGCCTCGGGTATTAGTAATATTGTGGTTTGTGGATCCCGTTGAGTCTCTCTAGACTAGTGGGATCTTGAAAAGACAAGCCCAGTTGCCGGTGTCAGCAGTTGTTGTTGCTGTGGTGTGTGTGTCAGTGGTTGCCTGATGTGTTTAGATGAAAGCAGGCTGTTAGTGATTGGAGAAGATGTAGTGTAATTTTGTAAAGTTATGAGTGTGAAAATGAGTAGCTAATATGGTGTTAGCTAGTAGTATCGACGCTGCGAGGATTTTAATGGCGGCGCCGGGTCTTGAAGTCCTACTGTGAAGCTTTGTGCTTAGCTGTACAGACCTCACACGTGAGCTTACTTATTGAGTTGAGAGTGTAAGCGGTTGATTGTTGTAAGTCTTTAACGTATGTTAAAGAAGGTTTGTTAATTATTTTGAAGTCATTAAATGTTAGGGCCTATGTTAAATGTAAAGTAGATGTTTGATAGTTACAGGTAGGCCTACTGTTAATACTATCCAGTAAACTTAGGGGTCTAATAGATTAGATTGCATTTTTACAAATGATTGGTATCGACGACAAGAGAGATGAAAGACGCACTGGAGAAAAACGTGTGTTTTGAACTTAAGAGTATTTTTTGGGTGTTCCGTGTCTAAAGTCTTGTTTTAATTTTTTTAAGTTAAGGCTTAAAAGTTTCTAAATTCATGTACAAATGGAACATGCTGTCTGAATAATACTGGCCTTAAATTTGTCGGACACGTGAGATTTTATTGTTTGTCGGCGAGACGTTTCGGGAGAGGTGTAAGGCTCTGTTTTGCTA
>OLKM01006805.1:0-13366 GCA_900291075.1 Melanogrammus aeglefinus
TAATAATAAACAGTCATATATAACAACTGCCTGATCACATAAATGTTAATCATTCCTCACAATAATTATTGACAAAATCACCATGGTAGGAAACACAGATTTATTTGAACACATATTTTTCATGTCATGTTCTTCCCTTTGTAACATTTTGAGCAAATCATGAACTTTGTCCCATGTTTGGACAAATTATCAGTTCTGTAATATTTACAAAAACAACAACTCTTTCACATTTTTAAATCAATCATGTCACATTTGTATTAATCTCCAAAAAGCATTTTTGAACAAATCATGAACTCTGTCCCATGTTTGGACAAATTATCAGTTCTGTAACAACAACAACTCTTTCACATTTTTAAATGAATCATGTCACATTTGTATTAATTGATCTGTAGCTTTTTCAAATCATGTCATGTTCCCTACCACTTGCTTTGCAACACTGAACAAATCATGGGCTCTGTCCTATGTTTGGACAAATTATCAGTTCTATAACAACTCTTTCACATTTATTTTTAAATCAATCATGTCACATTTGTATTTATCTCCAGATCTGTAGCTTTTTCTTTATTAACAAATCATGAGCTCTGTCCTATGTTTGGACAAATTATCAGTTCTATAAGCTTTTTTTTTTCAGGAAATCATGTTACATTTTTAAATCATGTCATGTTCCCGACCACTTGCTTTGTAACACTTTGAACAAATCTTGAGCTCTGTCCTATCCTACAAATTATCAGTTCTGTAACATTTACAACAACAACAACAAATAATTGTTGCAATGTCTGTTAGTGTGAAGGCTGGCATTGCATGCTGCTTACCAGTGTACTGTAATCTGGGGTGTAATTAGACACCGCAACTCTGAGTGAGTCTTGTAGATGTGCATCAGTGAGGCGTGTTCTGTGTTTGTTCTTGATGAAGTTCATGTTGGAAAAAGTTGATTCACAGAGATAGGTTGAACCAAAAAGGCTGGCAACTTTCATTGCTGCTGTGCACACAGCTCTGTACTTCTCTCTGGCCACAAGGCACCAAAAGTTCAGTGCATCCTTTTGGGCTCTGAGGTGGAGGTCATTTTGCATCGTAAGGATTTCCATCTCCACTTGTCCAGCATCCAAGCTGAACATTGCACTTAGCTGCTCAGCCATATATGTCACGTCCACTTGCATGAAAGGGTTTGAAACAAATGACACACATGGCTGAAGTTTATCAAAGTCACAAAACCTGTTCTCAAACTCTTGCCCAAGTCTGTTAATGACCTCAGCGTACTTTCCTACAGCTTTGACAAAAGCCCCAGATGCAGAAACATTGTCATTAAGCACTGACTGCAAGGAGGGGGAGTGCAGCAGCTTTTTTTTTTCTGTAAATGCACAGAGAAAATGTTCATCTTAGCTTTAAATGCGTTTACAGCACTTATCATGTCAGCCACAGTCTTGCCTTTTCCTTGCAACTCACAGTTCAAATGGTTCAGTTTCCCAGTGATGTCTGTTAAAAATGCAAGGTCGAGAATCCACTCAGTGTCCTCGAGCAGCGAGATGTCCTCCCCTCTGGACCGCATGAACTCTTTGATTTCATCCAAAAGTGACAAAAAGCGCTGCAGAACTCGTCCCCTGCTGAGCCATCTGATTTCTGTGTGCAGTAACAGGTCCCCATACTCAGCTGACAGCTCCTCCAATAACACCTTGAACATCCTGTGTTGTTTGGCTTTGGCGAGGATGCTGTTAATGATCTTCATGACAGGAGTCATCACGTGATGAAAGCCGATCACTTTGGCACATATCGCCTGTTGATGAATGATGCAGTGATAGTGTAGGAATTTGGGGAAGTCTGCGTCACCTTTGCAGTGCGCAATGAAGCCTTCATGTCGGCCCGTCATAGCGGGAGCCCCGTCAGTGGTCACTGACACCAGTTTTTCTCGCGGCACCTTTTTGTCAACAAAGTACCTTTTCACCGCGTCGTAGACGTCAACTCCCCTCGTTGTTGTCATCAGGGGCAACAGTGTAAGTAGCTCTTCTTTTACGGAGAAATCATCAAACACCATCCGGACGAACATCATTAGCTGGGCTGTGCTGCTGCTATCCATGGACTCATCACACTGGACGCTAAACCAGCGGCACCTGGCCAGATCCTGGTCCAGCTGCTGTGTTAAGTTCCCGGACATCGACGATACTCTTCTCACTACACAGCCCCTCCAGAAAAACGCGATTATGCGATCGCATAATTGAACGCATAAGCAGCCTAAGTCCGCATATTCATGCGGGGGCCACATTTTTTCAAAAATGCCGCACTTTCACCGCATAAATTGACGATTTCCGCGAAAAAAGCAGCCATTTCCCCCTGTTGCCATGGGAACGTTATGGAGTGACGTAATTACGCGACGTGAACGTCATCGCAAACCCCACGACGAAGGCAAGATGAAGCGGTCTCATTTGCCAACAAAGATAAGTGCAAAAGACCGTGCAAAGCAGTTTCCCGGGTTGTTACACGACAGTGGGGGCAAATTATTTTGCACTTTTTTTGCACTTTTGCGTGTTGGACCACAGGCGGAAGTCGACGCTGGAAAACCACTTTGCCACCGCCAAACATGCAAGGATGGTTAAAGCAGCAGCGGATGCAGCCACGAAGCAGCTCACCTACACCGAGGCGTCAACTTCCAAAACAGTAGGGCTGAAAGAATCAAGGTCAGTAGCCTACAAGATTAAAGCTTGAAAAGGTGAATAGTTAATAGTTAAATTGAAAGCAGAATGAAAGATGATGGAGTTTGCCATGAAATAATTATGTTTCATTTGCAGAAACACTACTTTTCTGTGAAAGGCTTACTGTAAATGATTCCGTTTTAAACTGCAGTTTTCTGTAGATTACACTGGAGTGTGTGTGTGTGTGGTGTGTGTGTGTGTGTGTGTGTGTGTGTGTGGTGTGTGTGTGTGTGTGTGTGTGTTGTGCGCGCGATATATGTGTTGTGCTGTGTGATGTGGTGTGTGTGGTGTGGTGTGTGCCGCACATATATTGATGATGACTACAATACAATACAAACTTCTTTTTTCTGTTTGTAGATTTGTGAAACCTGGGTTGCGACCTGCACTGCCATCAACATCCCACTGTCTAAGACTGACCATCCTGCACTGAGGAAATTTCTGAATGAGAATGTCATCAATGGCGGCGCCATTCCAGGGTTTCACCAGCTTCAAGAGAAGTACTTGGGAGCAGTATATGAGAGTGAAAAAGAGGAGCTGAAGACACATCTTGCAGGAAAACCTCTTGCTGTGATATTCGATGAGACTCCGGATGTTCGAGGGGAGATGTGTTCCTGAATATCCTGGATATGTGTCTGGATATGACGGAGGCGGCAGCAGCAGACGGCAGCAGCAGCGTCTGCCTGCGTTGCCGATCATAAACCTCTGGAAATATACCGGGTGAAGGATGGCAAATCATCATTGTGGAGGATGAGTTTCTGAAACTTTCTAGTCATTACAAAATGAAAAACGATGGGACAGGATGAACTGATATTGTTGACTACAAGCCATTTCTCCGTCTGAGAGGATTGCAAGTTCAAGAAAAGTCCTGTTTGAACTATGTCCAGAAACCACTCAGCGCTACATTCAGCACAGGGGGGATCAAAAGGACGTGAAACAATGTCAAGAGTTGGCATTGGGCTACTTAATGAGCTGGGAGACCAAAGTACCTCGTTTTGTGTCATACCATCTAGACGAACTCCCACCTGTGTCTTTCAATAGCATTGACGTCTCATGTTTGCTTGCTAAGATTGAGAAGCTAAGTGCTGATGTTGCTATTATGAAGCAGGGTATGAACCATGCAGGTTAAAGTTTCTGATGAACTCCGCTCTATGACAGTGGATCTAAAATCAGCCGGCTGTGTGTGGCTGAGCCAGCTCTGGTGAGAGGCATCAAGGCCGTTTCCTCTCGCAGTCTCATAAAGAGGCTAATCTGGGAAAGGACAATGGAAGAGGAGCGGGGGCTCAACCCAAATCCCCGGCTCAACGTAGACGACAGACGAGCTGGAACACACTGGCCAGCGAGGAGTGCTCTCAGCCTGGGCTTGGAGCTGTGAAAGCCAACGGTGCAATGGAGGGGGGGCGGTGCCGCTGCTGTGCGTTTGTCGCCGGCATGGAACATAGTGGCTAAGCGGGGGCTTGTCACGTCTCGGCCTGCTACACGATCCAATACATACCGCCATCCTAGTGGCTATTGGACGCTGGTGGGCCTCCTTCTCCTGCACCTGGAAATGATTATCTTTAATGATCGTCCCTACATCAGCCCGGGATATTACTACCAGCCGGCCGCCAGGTTCGTCGTTACGTCTTCACTGTTAGTATCGGTCCTACCAGCGTTTCTTGAGTATCTCAGCCTGTTTCCCGTAGTGACTCTCCCCTTCCCTTTTCTAGTATTCCTCGGGTCGCCGAACCCCTGCCTGCCTGACTACCCGCCTGCCGTCGCTCCCTTGCTTGCCTGCCGTTCCCTGAATCCCTTGCCTGTCTGACTCTCCTTCTGGTTCCTGATCCTCGCCTGTCTGACTCTCCTGCCGGTTCCTGATCCCCGCCTGTCTGACTACCCCGCTGGTTCCTGATCCCTGCCTGTCTGACTCTGCCTCTATCCTGCGCGTTTCCTGATCCCCGCCTGTCTCTGACTAACCCCGCTGGTTTCCTGATCCCCTGCCTGTCTGACTCTCCTGCCGGTTCCTGATCCCTGCCTGTCTGACTCTCCTGCCGGTTCCTGATCCCTGCCTGTCTGACTCTCCTTCTGGTTCCCTGATCCTCGCCTGTCTTGACTCTCCTGCCGGTTTCCTGATCCCCGCCTGTCTGACTACCCCCGCTGGTTCCTGATCCCTGCTTGTCTGACTACTCGCGCCTGTCTACAGAAATAAACCCTCATTCCTTTATTCCGTCTCCGTCTCCCTGTGTCCAGCATTTGGGTCCCCTCATCTGCCCCTTGACAGGGCTACAGGCAGCTGGAGGTGGAGTACCGTCGTTGCGGCCCAAAACAAGGCAGAAGCCTAGGCGAGACAAGAAAATAGTTGTCGGGACTGGCCCTGGATGTCACATCAGGACGTAAAAGACAAAGTTGGTGAGTGTATTTGCAAACGAAAATTCTCGCCTGAGCTGGATTGTAAATATTCTGACAGCGTATCTGAAAGACAAACTCCATCATGATGTTAACATGTGTGAAGATTGACACTGCCGCAAAGCAGGTACAAGCTCCTTCAAAGTTACTGCAGATGTGTAATGAAAGTGAAATGACATGTACATCATCTGGCCTTAGGCCAGACGGTGCTTTGGTGCGGCGCTTCTATGAGGCACGCAAGCCCAGGAGCACAACTGGAGTCAAAGCAGGGGCTGTCATTATGTAAAAAAGGAAAAAAATAAATCTATTTCTCATGAGAGTTGTGTCATATAAATGCAACGCGGCCGGCGGTCTGGGTCAAACTGCAGCAGACAAGGCAATGACGTCTTGTTGTTGTTTGATAAATCCTTGAGGAAACGGACATCTTGTGTATCACAAGAAACTCTTAATTTCTAAAACAGGATTCTGGACAAGCTAAATTCTGTTAACAGTAAATTCCATGGGGCAGGGGAGTCCCACAACAGACCCTGAGTCTGGGGCTTGTGCAAGGGTAGGATACCTGGAGGTGTCGCTATCTTGTGGCATAAAAAAATAATGACCCCCTGATTAAGTGTGATCAGATTGTGGAGTAGACTGGTGCATAGCTATTAAAGTAGCTTGCAACAACAAGGTTTTTTATCAATAATAAATGTGTAAATACACCATATGAAAGCCTAATAATAATGAAGATTTATATCTTGAAAGACTTGCTCTTCCTAAACGCATTTATAGAAGGAACAGAGTATTCTCTATCTACTTAATGGGTGATTTGAATGCAGATATCAGTGATGAAAAAGTCCTTGTTTGGTCGGCATTTGACTCAGTTTTTGTCATGACAATAAGTTAATTGTTAACAAGTAGTGTCCTGTTGCCCAGCAAACTAAACATACATTCACATATGTTCAGTGAGCCGCTGGAATACGACATCATGGCTGGACGACCACATTATTTGTACAGCTGACGCTTCGATGACTGTGTAGAGCAAGTTGAGATCCTATAATGGCTCTCGCAGCATCAGAACCCACAATGCCGGTCTCCATCATGCTTAAAAGTGGAGAACCTACCGGACTTGTCACTAATGAAAACTATAGGGCATGGTGGTTAAAACTCCAGTGGGCTAGGCTCTCAGGAGGATGACCTGAGGTTCTAATCACGATAACACACGAGAAGAATCTAGGGAAAAATTAAACTCCTTAATGAAGCCATTCTTGTGTAATAATATTAATTGTGATAATTCTATTCATAAATATGAACTGTGCGCGTAATGTATTAATTTAATTGGTAAATGGTCTTAAACCAGTCTAGTAATGTTTTTCTTCTAAAGAAAGGTGTAATCACAAAACTCCAGCCAGGCTGGAATAGAGCATATGATGAAGTCCACCAACAGGCCAGGGAAAACATTTAAAGTATGGATCAATGCTGCGCAACCAAAGGAGTGGTCCAGAATGTGATGCAAAAAAAGGCATGCTGTAGCTCACTTTAAAAGGGCAGTGCCGTTTCATTAGAGGAACGAGCAGACCTTGAGGGCAAACTCAATGGCTAGAAAGTTGGCAGCAAAAAGATGTTTTAGATTCTGGAAAGAAAGTAAAGATTTATAGATAATAATAAGGTAAACCGTTGGCCCTCTATATATGTAGATGGGGTCACAGGGAGTCCAAATATTGGCTGATCTATGGAAGAGACATTATGAAAGACCTTTTTAACTGTGTTAAAAGTGATGTTTTTAATGTTGTGCTTGTTTCAGAATGATAATGTTGTCATTAGGCCTGATGAAATTAGAAATGCTATTGAGAAGTGGTCTCTAAATAAAGTCAACTGGCCTTGATCAGATAACGGCTGAACACTTGAGGTACTCTAGTTATAGAGCATCAGTATTACTTGCCCTGTGCTGTCCAGGTCAGGAATGCTAATGCATGGAATTTCTGCCTAACCATATGCTGTCAGTACTATCTAGTACCTGTAGTCAAAGAAAAAACAGGGAAGCTCTCGAGTTTACACTATAGGCCAATAGCCTTGGCTAGTGTGGTGTCAAAGAGGTGGTTAGAGAGAATAACACTTGATAGATTACAAGAGTATATTGTCACAGGCTTGATGAACAATTTGGGTTTAAAAGCCAAACATGGTACGGGCACATGTGTGTCTATGCCTTAAAGAGGCAGTACATAAGTACAGTAAATCATAATTCCACCATGTTTCACTATGCTTCCTAGATGCGCTTCAAAAGCTTTTGACCGTCTACAACCATGAGTAAACTATTTGCTATACTAAGAGAAAAGAGGTTCTTCCTTCACTCACTACTGGTACACGTTATTGCATTTTTGGTACTATCAATCAAACCATGCAAGTCAGATGGGGAGACTGTATATCAGAGCCCTTTTTCAGTGACAAACGGGGTCAAGACAGGGAGGGATTTTATCCTCAGTAACTTTTTTAATCTGTATATGGACAGACTCTCTAAAAGACTCACAATGTGGCAGGACTGGATGCATGGTGGGAGAAAAGGCTACTTAATCATTTAATGTATGCTGATGACCTGGTCATTATGACCCCCAGTTCAGCTGGCCTGGCAGCAGTTGCTCAGAGTGTGTTCTGACTATGGACAGCTCTTTGAATATCAAAGTTTAATCCCAAAAAGAGTGTAGTCCATGATCATGAAAAACTAAAGGAAGATAGGGGATGCCAACATTCCCTTCTTTTCTTTTTGGCCTGACAAGGTGCTCATGTTGTGGATAAGGTCAGATATCTGGGTCAATCATTAGGGGACGACCTCAGTGACGATGATGATGTTCAGAGACAATACTGTATAAATTATATGCACAAGCTGAATCATGTTGTCCACGAACAATTTTCATATATGTGTACTGAATATGTTAAGATTGTCGCCTTTTAAAGCCTTATTGTGACCTCACATTAACCTATATACTGCCACTGGGTTGCAGATACAGTAAAGTAATATATAACAAAATTGGAGTGGCATATAATGATGCTCTAAGAATTCTGCTGAGGCCTGCCAAGGTGCACACAAGTGCAGTCAACTGTTGTAACACAGTGGTGTTCCACTTTTAAATTGCATTGCTCAGGAAATCTGATGTACAGTTTTAATGATGAGATTGATGGACTCCAAAATGGAATTAAATAATGACTTTAAGCCATGGCCGAGTTAAGCAGCATCAGATAACACTTTCCAGTCTCTGGAAGCATTGGAGAGAGTGTCTGTATTTTTTTAGTTTTGTGTTTTTCTTATTTGTTTTGTTGTTGTTTTGTCTGTTGTACTGTCGTGTATATGGACGCTATAATGAGAGTCTGAAATAAAGATTAAATAACTCCGGGATGTCGAGGGGAGATGTGTCCTGAATATTGCCTCCTTGCACCGACATTGCAGAAGGATCATTCTGGGAGGAATCTTGCCTAGCCTTACCAGATACTGTTTTTCCTTGAGCAGTGCGCAATCATTCACTGTATCGTGGCTGTTTGTAAAGGTGCCCTACAAGAGATACAGCATTAACAATGAGGATGTGATTGTAGTCATCGACACTGAACAACTGCAGCCTACATGAGAGAAGGACATCACAGCCAGCTCTGCAAGTTGTTGTGTCCCCAACTCACTACATTCACATCATGGCATCACCACTAAGATCTCATTGGGCATTCAGTCCTGATTACGCAAGACCTTTTTGTTCATGTTGCGAAAGACTTCATGCGTGAGTTTCTCCCAGAGTTTCCCTTCAACGCTGGATCACGGAAGACATCGATATACCACTCTGCTTACATACTAAACAAGCATGACCAAAGAACAAAAGGCACGTGCCCGTACTACCTTCCAAACCCCACTGTGCAACACGGTGGAACTTCTGGTTCACTGCAGTGAGCAGTAGGCCCGACAGCACTTTTGGACTGTTCAAGGAGCTGATCATAGAGATAGAAAATTGAGGTAAAACGTTCTTCACATAATACCTCAGTAAGATTAACACCATTTTTCTTTTCATCAGTTAACACCCTTTGCACGCATACAAACATGAAAAGTTAAGATCAAAGTAACAAATGTTAATTGCTAACTTGAACGCATAAAATATCTGTATTTTTGCCCCTTAATTATTTCATCTGTTTTTTATATTTATAGGCTGTGTAGCAGCCAAGTGTTCCACAGTCTGTGGAGAAGACCACGATGATGCATATCAAGACCCAGACCTAGCTCAGCTCCCTGAATGTCCACATCCAACATTCATGACTAGGGACAGTGCAAAACGCTCCTAAGTCTTCTCGATATTTCCTGCGGAGGCAGACGTCCTGTGACCCAAGATCTGTCAATATCTGAGGATCTGCAGGTGTCTTTGCTGCAACAAGCAGCTCGTATGAGGCGTGTGCCGATAATAACTTTCAAGGTTTGACTTACCACACCACCACGAAGACACGCTCCTCTCACACAGTTTGGTTCAGCATATGCAACGAACGCTGCAGAAAAGCTCCACGAAGTTACATGTACATGGGCAAACCGGCATGAGTTTCTCCAGGAGGTCAGGGTGTTTGACGCTCGCACGCGTCGCATTCCTAGAAGTGACTCCGTAGCAAGCTCACAAGGCCATTCCAGGTTTCACTGAAGTGCAGAGTGAATGAAAGTTTGAATTCTTACTTCAAACACTCTTGGTCCCCCAGCAGCACATCAGAGCTGCACCTCCGCGTGAGCTGGATTGGATGTGTTTTGTGGATGGCGTACAGGAGAGATTTTCCTGGGCGTGAGTTCTTGGCCAAACGGGTACAAAGATGCTGTTCTCACTACAGCTGAATGCTGAACGCAGCTAAAGCATCTACAAGCCTGGTGTTGTCTAACCGAAGAAAGAAATCAATCTACCCCAAAACTCAAAGCCTTGGTCTTCCTTACCCAACCCAACCGAGTCCGCAGTGGAGCATTTGAGAGGGAGGACGATGTTGGATGGGAGGCGCTGGATGTTGAGGAGAGGGGATGGAGGATGAGGATGAGATGATTGCTCGTGTTAGAGCTTACGAGTAGTATTTCATCTTTCACAGTGTGACTGTTGTACAGTTTCATTCAATGAGAGTTGATGCAACTTTACCAGTTGTAAGATTGCACTTTTTTTGTTACTCCTTCATTGAACAAAGCTTACTCTGTAAACAGGACACTTTATTTGTGTTATATTATTTATTTATTAATCTTTCTTACAGAAGTTGGTAGGCAGATCTCCTTTTTCGTAAAGCTACAGAATTGTCACTCAATGTTTTGTAAGTTTGAGCCATGTTTTTTAAGGTCATCAATATAAACAGAGATCGAGAACTTCAAATATAGCCCAGCACTTTCTGTGATTTGTCGTTATGCTTGTTTATCATAGACAAGATAAAAGAATATGACCTTCTTTCCCATTAGGTCAGTAGCTAGTGAAACAGGTGTTGGGGGATTCACTTTTTCCCATCTTTGCATCAACTGCAATTTTCGTGAAGGTTCCGCATTTGATTCGCAGTTCCCGCATTTCTTGCGCTATGTTCCCTAATCTTTTTTTGTCAAGTTCCCGCAATTTTTTGATCGCATAAAATTGCAATAAGGACTTAATTCCATGCATTTTTCAATGACAAACGTGCCGCATAATCAAGATTCTTGGCCGCACAATAAATCACAAAAGAAGACCGCCGCCATTTTTTCGTGAGGGAAACTGTCTACAGTCCACTTGCCCCCAGACTGGGCATTCGGAGAGAGTAAGAGGATGACAATCGGGACCGATTTTCATCGTCTTCTGAACAAAGTGTTTGCAATGAGCATCATTGCTTCTTTCAGGGACTCCAATCCGAAAATGCTTTCTTCCTTTTCATGCAGTAAATTTGCAGCTCTAAATGAGCTTCGGTTGCTTGTGGGGATTTTATCAACGGCCTCTTGAAAAGACTGCTTTTTTCCCAATAGCTGCTTCCAACTCACGGGCATTTCTTGTGCTCGACGACGTGGCTACCGTGGGTAACTAGCATAGAAAGCTATGGTGTTGACATGTGCTGAAAGACGCTCCAACATCTTGCCGCTTCTGTCGTTGCCACACGTTCGGACCGCAAAATGAGGCATGTACACATTGCTTTCACCGAAGTAAAAAGAACACTCCTCCAGTGTGTGAAAATAGTATGTTTCCAGATGCTTTTCCGTCTGCTTTTCTTTTTTTTTATTAAGCGTCGACATGCCTTCGCTAGCTTGTTTTAGGCCGAGTGAGGGCGGGCGTGTCCCTTGCTGACCACTGACCACAGACAAGGTCAGAGTTAACTTACGTTACGTAAATTATGTATTACTTATTTATAATGTTTTTCAAATCCTACGTCACTGCAAATGATATATTGTCAAAGAAACAAGCAATTTTATTATTTTTATTTTTTTGACTGAGCTCCATGAATGTGTGCTATTATTTAGACAGGGCGTGCGGGCGACTTCTCCGTGGTCCGCGGCCACCGGGTTGGTGACCCCGGGTCGTATAGCATAATAACCGCTTGTTGATTACAAGTTGAATTCTTTTTCACAATTTCACAGCTCTTTTTTGAGAAAATCACAGCGGCATTCGTTTCAATGGGAAAATCGGACGGTCTATACTTTCACATAAATGTGTACATATTTATAATTTGAAATTCGTCCAAGCCTTTTATACCATACATATACTATAGGGTCTATAACATTATAATCGCATGTTTCAATGTAACAGCAACGCTGAACAACACCGTAACAGAGGTTAACCTTGGCACTGGGGTAAACAAATGTTTCTCATTCTGCGTGAGCTATACCGCTCTGTTGGGATAATCACAATAACCGCCCTATTGAAACGTGAGTTAAACCGAGTGAAGCGTGCCGTTCATCCAGAGCCACTAGAATTAACGTGTTGACAAATCATAATAACAGTACGTTTAGAGAGACCAGTGTTGACAAATCTGGTTTTGGTTTGTCTCCAGTCAGCTCCCGTAGTTTTTGTATTAGAGATCTGAGAAAATTTCTTGTGTTTACAGGTTATTGCGAATACAGTAGCTGTCCATAGAAAATTTAAAGGGGGATTCTCTGGTGGTCCGGATGGCATGGTGTCCCAATTAATGGAAGAATATTAACCTTTTTTGCAGATTTTCATTTTTTATTCATAGCCTGAGATACCTCCACTGTTTAGGATTGGCAGGACTGCTACATTTTAAGGATTGCAAGAATCACAGTCTCAGCACTGGAGGAGATTTTCATCGGCAAAGAGAGATAAACCTGGTGTTCGTATGCTTCCCCCGGTACTATACCTGGCATGGAATTATTCGCATCGCTACTGGGTTAACGGCTAGGGTCAATGCCAAAAGCAAAAAATAAAAGGATCAGCGGTAACATCCTGGCGGAGTTTCCCAAGGTGCAAATCAAGGTTTGGAGTACCTGTTGTTAGTGAAGACATATTTGAGGGACCTGGAATATAATCAGCTTTTTATTCATGACTATGAAACGTTTCCCCCAATCCCATCTTCTTACAGTCCGCAATAGGCATCACCACCCCCCCGCCCCCCCCCCATTCAACTCTAACGAATGCCTTCTCCTGCATCCATGAGCCATTAAGAGCCAGTCCCTCAATGAGCTGCACAAAGCGTGCGTTTATTTTAGAGGCGGGGTCCAGCCTAGAGGTACTCACTCACGAAGCACTTGTTTTCACAGTGTATGTATCGCATGGCCTGGGATTCATAATATCATCTGAGGCGCAACACAGCTTTTGGCCGTGTTCTGTAAATATTCTAGACACTCCGGGTGCTCTGGACGGGAAGTCCTGAGCTCTATATCTAAATTATATATTAATAGATATCTAACCTATAATATAATATAAGTACATTATCACGGTCAAAAGCTGTAGTGTGCCATGGCTGATATTGATGATCTCAAACGACTGCGTCGGGTTCTCAAACGTCTCTGGTGTCTTCCACTTCCACATCAAATCTAGCAAGCTGTAGGCCTACAGACTGAACCGCGACATGGAGGAAGAAAGGGATTCTCCCGGTGCTCTCACACAACAAGATTGTTTGTGCGGGTTATCTCGGCATGGTTAAAGGATTTTGGCTTTGACCTCCCTGAAGTTCGAGATTGAACCTGCGACATGGAAGAGAAGATTATAGAGTGCATCTCTCAACCATTCGGCTGAGATAACCCACATACAGTCTCGTTGTGGAAGTAGGCTACAAAGAGACGTACAGAGAATCCAACGCAGTCCTACTACTGTTCACCACAATGGGAGCTTTACATAAGCTTGCCGTAGTAGCTCATTGTCTCTCTG
>OLKM01006806.1:5000-7500 GCA_900291075.1 Melanogrammus aeglefinus
GTTGTGTATGTCTGTGTGTGTGTGTTTGTGTGTGTGTGTGTATCTGGGTGAGTGCTGTGTGTGTGTGTGTTTGTTTTTGCGCGTGTGTTCAGCTCTCCGGTCATGTATTTACGTGGATTCATCACATTTGACTACTTTCATTCATGCAATTTTTCTGATGATGAGCAAAATACAAGCTGTCCTAGAATGCTCTCCCAGAACCTAAAGAATTAGTCGACTGAGAAATAGGAAGGGAAATGGACTTAATGCAACGCTGTTGCCTTGTTTTGTTTATTTTACATTTACATTTAGGGCATTTAGCAGACGTTCTTATCCAAAGCGACTTACAATAAGCCCATTTGTCAGAAGAAGGAGAAACAACAATATACAGTAAGGATGTTCATAGAACCAAGTGCCAAGCACTAACAATAACTGGGTCAACCCATTCCCCGTATAGAGAGACAGAGAGAGATGCTACACAATCTTAAGTACTTTTTTTAAGTACCAGGACGTACAACATACAATAAGTGAGTACATTAATGCCCCTTTTCCACTGCGCGTTTTCGCAACGGTACTACACGGCTCTGCACGACTCTACCCTGATTTGAGAGCTTTTCCACTGCGGGTTGGAGGCGGGACCCGTTACGATTTTCAGTACCTGTTCGTACCTGTTTCAGAGGTAGGTTTAACCGGTACTACTCGGGGGCCTAAATGTCACGGACAACAGTGCTGTCCACTGAATTGGTTAGATGAAATGACGTTCATATGTGGACCGAAGCGGCGGGGGTCTTTAACACATTCACACACATTCACTCCGTCATGTATGAAACGACACCAACGGCGAGAGCAACAACGACAAAACGATAAGAAACCCTGGAATCGGCTACAAAGCCACAGAGCAATCCAGCAACAGCAGTAGCTGCCCGATGTCGTCCAGTGCTTTCCATCTTGTTTATTTTTTTCTGACCGCGGCATGGCATTTTCTAGTCACCTGAAGCTGACGTCACGCCTGAACACCTCCGACTCCGCCCTCCGACTCCGCCCAGTTCCAGGCCACGGTTTTGTGTGGAAAAGCGAAAATTTACTGGTACCGTGCCATGTAGTGTAGGGCTGCACTAACCGCACCGAGTAGAGTCGGGACTATTTTGGCAGTGGAAAAGGGGCATAAGTGCCAGGATGTACAACACACAATAAGTGCACGAGAGGTTTGTGGTGGGTCGGGGTGGGGGGTAACGGGGGAGGCTATGCAGAGTCTAGGGGTGAACTCTGAACAAGTGAGTCTTGGGGTCTTTTGCGGAAGCTGGTGAGCGACCCCGCGGTCCTGACGTCGGCGGGGAGCGTCTGCGTGTTTCCAGCCGACGAACAGAGCAGAGGGGGGATCCTTGCTCAGTGATCTGAACACGTCTCCTCACGCCGGAGGATGAGGCAGAAGAGCCGGGGGGTCAGATGACAAACAACACAACAAACACTCCCCCCCACCTGTCACTGTCCGGGGTGGCACCTGTCGACTAACATAACGTCGGGTGGGTGAAACCCGCACCTGCTGGCCACCTGGGGGTCTGGGGTACAGCAGTGCACCCCAGGTGGTAACCCGCCCTTTTTCACTGTCCGTGAAACCAAAGCGTCCTCTGCAACCCCCCCCCCAGCGTTCCGCTGGTCTCTCCGTGCAGAGACGCTCGGTTTCACGACAGCAGCTCGCTGATAGAGATCAAGACACTTAACAATGAACCGCCGGGTCGATGCCCCCCCACCGCCCCCCCACCCCCCCGCTCTTTAATCTTGTTCTGCCGCCCGTCTCCAAGGAGATCCCCTCCCCCCCACTGCACCACTTCCTCTCCCTCCTGAACACTTCCTGCGGGCCGCGGCCTCTCGTTGGTCGATTAGGGGGCTAATGTGGCGTCTCGTGTTCCCCACAGCGGAGGGGAGCATTTAGTGCCGGTTTACCTTGTTGTGATTCTCCCCAAAACACACACACACACACACACACACACACACACACACACACACACACACACACACACACACACACACACACACACACACACACACACACACACACACACACACACACACAGGCACCAATGGACGCACACACGCACGCACGCAGGAACAATGGACGCACACCCACACACATAAACACACACACAGGCACCAATGGACGCGGCTCCGCACACAGACACGCACTAATTGACGCACATGCACACACAGGAACGGACGCACACACACACAGGAACGGATGCACATGCACACACAGACACATGCACCTGTGTGGGGGCACACATGGCAGATCCTGTGATTAAGTAACGGCTGGGTAAGGGGGTAATCGCCCATTGGACCGATCTATGTCAACTGTACGAAACACTCAGTGTCGTATCCCAGCTTCTGGAAAACAAGCGTGTTTATGAGTCCTAATAACAGAAGGACTCTGTAGTGCTGGTTCTGCAGAGAGGTGAGTGTGATGAGGTCACCACATTAAACGGACTATGGAACTTCAGTCTTTAGGAATCACTATCCATCGGTC
>OLKM01006807.1:2500-13360 GCA_900291075.1 Melanogrammus aeglefinus
TCGCGGTACTCAGTGCCAGCACGATTCTTGAGAATCGTGCTGGCACTGAGTACCGCGAAAAGCGGTACATGTTCATCAGTACCCTGAGGACAAAAGTGGAAACTAACTATGGGAGGGGATTATGGCGTGTAGTTAGCTGGAGGAAGACTAGTGAATTAACGCATGACAAATAGTAAACACGGCTCGCACATATGGTGAATGCTGCGTGCCCCCCAACCATCACAGATGCATGCCATAATTACATGTTCACACACACACACACACACACACACACACACACACACAACACACACACACACACACAGCAAGCACAATCACACACACACACACACACACACACACACACACACACACACACACACACACACACACACACACACACACACACACACACACACACACACACACACACACACACACATGCCCAAAGGCATACATGCGTAAACATATTTCACTTGCAATGGCCATAGCTACAGAGTAGAACAGGCAAAGGGACACACAGAGCCATGGACACACACACACACACACACACACACACACACACACACACACACACACACACACACACACACACACACACACACACACACACACACACACACACACACACACACACACACACACAACCACACACACTCGCCCCCTAATCCACATGCACACACCACCAGGCAAATAATTTACAGTCAGAAAATGCAAATGCAAACACACACGCACACACGTATACGCACACACACACACACACACACACACACACACACACACACACACACACACACACACACACACACACACACACACACACACACACACACACACACACACACACACACACACACACACACACACACACACACACACACACACACACACACACACACACACACACTCACACACACATATACTTTTACAGTCAGAAAATGCAAATACTAACACACACTTCCATACACACCCATGAAGTTCCCTGCACATTTCTCCATTAAAGTCACTCCTATGGCGGTGTTAAGATCGAATGACGGATTGTATGTAGATATTGTATATCCGTCAATTGACGGATAGGCCTATCGGATTTCCCACGGCCACGGCGCGATAAGGCGCCTCACTGAGTGTGTCATCGTATAAATCAACACTACCACCGTTGTGTGAACCTGTGCTCACAAAGGGCTGATTGTGTGCCAGCCAGCGAGACAAGCTAACACCGTAACTTGTCCAAAAATTCTTTAATGCATTGTTTGCCCAAGGTGAGGAGCAGTGAAAGTCGATGGCAAACACACACACAACACACACACACACACACACACACACACACACACACACACACACACACACAACACGCACGCACGCGCGCGCACACGCACGCACGCACGCGCCGCGCGCCACACACGCACGCACGCGCGCGCGCACACACACACACACACACACACACACACACACACACACACACACACACACACACACACACACACACACGCACACGCACACAGATATGAGTTTCGCTTGTCGTCTCGCGCAGACGCCCTCTCTATCCACACGTAGGAAACAAAATGTTCTTTATTCTGTTTACCTAGATAAAGTTTCAAGTCAACGTCTCCTGGCCGAACTTTTTCAAAATGATAAGCAAATAAATATAGGCCTATATTTATTTTTTATATTTATATTTTATACTTTATATATTCTATGGGGTCGGTTTCAACCCAAAAAATAAACGAAACGGTTCATTCAGTGGCTTTCGTTTAGGGGCCCCTGTTCCCATCTATCAGTGCGGACGGGTCAGTAAACGGGGGCAGCTGAGTGGCCCAATAATCCTGATGCCTCCAAATGAGGTCCGACCCGTCGGAGCCAAACCTGACCTACACCTCCTACTGCCTAGTCCTGTGCGGAAAAGAAAAGCAAGTGGATTTCACCGCCAACTGAGAGGACATCCCTCGCATATCTCACAACAACGACTGCAGCAGCAGCATTACCCGGCTGTCAATTCTTTCTTTTTTTCGCCAATGACTAACACACCCACGACCACCCCTGTCGTCCGTGCTCATGAATATATTTCACCACCGGTGAGCGAGTTGTATGTTAGCCTACTTGTCGCCGAGCACGGCGCGCCGACGCGTTCCGGTTCATCTAGAGCTCTTCGGTCGCCGGGGACGGACGCACACAGCAAGTCCCGTGTGTGGGCGTCACCTGTAGGAGGAGAGCGACGGTTGCGTCACCGTAGCCCACCAGGAGGAAATCCTCATACTGCGGGGGCTTGGTGGTGGATCATGCGATGATGTAATCAACGCTGCCAGCGTAATTATGTCGTGATCCAAAAAATAAAAATAAAAAAAAATCTCCCCACCGGAAAGAAATCCGCCCAAATGTTCAGCTCTCATTAGTAGGCCTAAATTCTGCCTTCAAAGGGCTAGAGTTCAGTATTCAGTGCATTGGATGGGTTGTTAATTACAGGCGTGTATAGATTAACAGATTGGGCCAACACATTTTCTCTGGGCATCTAATCCAGTTAAATGTTTGTTAAAAGTCACCCTCTGCCAGAGAGGATGCGGAGGCATCACATGGGCCTGCCCCGTGGAGGGTGGAGTTTATTGCGTTCATCTGGGACACAAAAAGAAGAACGATATGTTTTCTCTGGGGGTTGGATGGAAAACTTAATATAAACAAACATAATGTCAGCAGGCCTGCTAATTAACCCAGAGCTATTTTCATAATTTTCACCAACAGGACGCTTTCCTGCTCCCCCACCCATTTCCATCGAAGGCGGCTTCGCGTCATCGATGGGTCCGCTCGGTGTGGAGACAATACTTTAAACTGGTTATGTAAGCGCCCATGTGTTCCAACGCCCCCCCCCCCCCCCCCTTACATACGAGTCACTATATATATCTATGTTGCATTTGACCCCAAGAAGTGTTTCTGTGCATATGCAGAAAATGTATGCATGTGTGATGTGTTTTACTGGCTAGAGGCCAAAGCTGGCTGTTGCTATAAATGTATAAATAAGTGCATGCATGTGTGTGCTCACATGTGTGTGCGTGCGTGCGCGCGTGCGTGTGTGTGTGTGTGTGTGTGTGTGTGTGTGTGTGTGTGTGTGTGTGTGTGTGTGTGTGTGTGTGTGTGTGTGTGTGTGTGTGTGTGTGTGTGTGTGTGTGTGTTTGTGCGTGTGGGTGGTAGTCGTAGAAGGTTAACCCTCTAATCCATGGATTTAATTCAGTTCTCCACAGAGGCAATTCACTGTCCGGTAGACAGTGTAGACAATTACACCCTGCCTGCCTGTCTGTCTGTCTGTCTGTCTGTCTGTCTGTCTGTCTGTCTGTCTGTCTGTCTGTCTGTCTGTCTGTCTGTCTGTCTGTCTGTCTGTCTGTCTGTCTGTCTGTCTGTCTGTCTGTCTGTCTGTCTGTCTGTCTGTCTGTCTGTCTGTCTGTCTGTCTGTCTGTCTGTCTGTCTGTCTGTCTGTCTGTCTGTCTGTCTGCCTGTCAATCAATCAATCAATCGATCAAATTTTATTTATATAGCACAAATACAAGCGGCTGAACCGCAACCAGAAATTGCTTGTGTTTAAGTGCTAAATGCACTTAAAAAGAAAAAGAAAGAAAAGAAAAGGGTTAAAAGCCAACGACTGAGTTAGACAAAATAAAAGACACTAATCGAAGGCAAGGGAGAAAAGGTCTGTCTGTCTGTCTGTCTGTCTGTCTGTCTGTCTGTCTGTCTGTCTGTCTGTCTGTCTGTCTGTCTGTCTGTCTGTCTGTCTGTCCACCTATCTGTCTATCCGCCTATCTATCTATCTATCTATCTATCTATCTATCTATCTATCTATCTATCTATCTATCTATCTATCTATCTATCTATCTATCTATCTATCTATCTATCTATCCATCTATGTATCTATCTATTCTTCTATTGCTCTATCTATCTGTCTGTCCGTCCGTCCGTCCATCCGTCCGGCTGCATGTCTCCCTGTCTGCCTGCGTGTCCTTCTGTGTCTTGTCTTTCTTTTTGCCTGTCTGTCGGTATTTTTTATCTATAAATCTATAAATGTATCTATCTATTTATATATGTTTAAACATGGATATATATATAGATACATATTTCCATCTATCGTATTATCTGTTGATATATATATATATATATATATATATATATATATATATATATATATATATATATATATATATATATATATATATATATATATATATATATATATATATATATATATATACATATCAGTCTATCTATCTTTTCTGCACCTGACGCTGTAGTTCGCATTTCCGTGTGACGTAAAAAACTGTTTCAGCCCCAGATGAGCATCTAATTAGGCTGAAGGCGGGAGGGGTGTGGGGGAGGGTGAAGAGGGGTGGTTTCATCAGTGTAAAGTGGATGATTGGTGGCTGACCCCTGTCCATCATCCACTCCTATACACAGGGGACCCGGTGACTAACACAGGTCCGAATTATATGACAACAGACAGTCACACACACACACACACACACACACACACACACACACACACACACACACACACACACACACACACACACACACACACACACACACACACACACACACACACACACACACACACACACACACACACACACACACACACACGCATACATGCAGACCCAAAATCACACAAACGCACACTTGCGCATGCATGCATACATTATACCACACATTAACCCACCCACAGTTACACATGCAGGCTCGAATTAAACATCCTCATTCTCATCGTCATCCCCTTATCCGGGGTCGGGTCGCGGGGGCAGCAGCTCAAGCAGAATTAAACATGCACATATTAAACAAACACGTTCATTTAACATATAAAATAACAAACGATCCAAAATGTTTCTACGGATATAACCTTATGTCATTCATCCAACATTCATTTCAATGCTTTTGTTTACTTGACATTCAAGCCATGACAATGTATAAATCTGTACCTGTTATTTAACTGGTGCCGTTAAAGTTGTTCTCACACAAGCACCAATTTTGCAACATTATGCTGCCATCACTGCCGTATTTTGAGTTTTTCTTTTACTTATCTATTTAGTATTTTCTTACTTTAACTATCAATCAAGGGGATGCCATGTGAAATGTTTCAATGTCATCATTCAATAGAGATCCTTCTATTCTATTCTATTGTCTCTATGTTCTATGTCTCACCTGCTCAAGTCATTGTTTATCCTACCCTTTGAAGGGTAAACATATCTGCCTCACTTTAATACTACTAACCACAATTTATTATTTTGAAGATAAAATGTAACGTAGGCCAACTCTTTCTTCATTGGTAAGCCCAAACACCTTCCACATAGGAGGATTATATAAACGCTCACTGACCAATGAGGCCACTTCACAGCACGTCGGTAGAATCTGCTTGTTATTCATTCTGAATAATCTTGGGTTCATAGGAACGAAATCCATTTGCATTTGTTGCATAATCAGCGATATCAAACCCGGTTCCTGATCTGGCTGGCCCCCCGGAAGATGAACTTTCCACAACCGGGAGCGACCGAGCAAGCTGCAAAGCGACACTACTACGTATTCTTAGTAATGCCATTCATTCCACGGTGAGGAAGTGAAATGCACCCCTCTCACGTCACCGTTGCACTGCGCGAGGAGCTGCTCCATGCATTGCGGAGCTGCTTGCATTATTCAATCGCAAGGGTCATGGAACTAGGAATCACTCAGGATTCACCGTTGTGCACATCTCATCACAAACCCCATGCTCGTGCGAGGGAGACCCTGCATTCTGAAAGGTGTGTGAAGCAAGCGGCGTAATTCAAGCTCATTCATACCTTAGTCGAACATCCCCACTCCATATGCGGTGAGAGATATACGATACAGCGTTCCTGTGTTGTTGCTGTGTGTTACGGTGCTGCTGTTTGAATTCATTTCCGCACATGTTTTTTTTTACATGCACTCTAATTCCTTTTTGAAAAGTTTCAGAGCAGAAGTAATTTCTGTTGAAGATGATTTGAAATGGAAAGGTGCACTAGTGAGCATGGCTAAAATCCACCAATCTCTAAATTAATGTATGCTGGGTGAAAAGGGGAGAGGAAATACGATTTTGTAAGAAAGTGGTGCCTTCAGTGAAAAAATTACCCGTTTTCATCAGAAAAGTCTGCACACGCGAGCAGGATGTGAAGTGGCCCTTTTATTAACGTTTTAACATAACTTCTAGCTTGTCAATTTATTTGAATATCAAGGACAGCCGGACTAGACTGATGACCAGAGACATAAACTACCAATGCAGAAGCAATTAAAACTAGGTATCTTTGAAGCCCCTGGTAGACACCTTTGAGAAGCATTATCTCCCCTGTTGTTATTCATTATTCATAAACACACAAACAAATATATTTATGCATGTTTCTTAAATGGTATAAACAATAATTATCCTTTTGGATGTTGGTTTTCTGAAGAGTGTAGTTCATTTGTGTGCATGTGTGTGTGTGTGTGTGTGTGTGTGTGTGTGTGTGTGTGTGTGTGTGTGTGTGTGTGTGTGTGTGTGTGTGTGTGTGTGTGTGTGTTTTTGCGTATGTGTGGTTGGATGTGTGTTTGTGTGTGTGTTTGTATGTGGTTGTGTCTGTGAGTGAGTGAGTGAGTGTGTGTGTGTGTGTGTGTGTGTGTGTGTGTGTGTGTGTGTGTGTGTGTGTGTGTGTGTGTGTGTGTGTGTGTGTGTGTGTGTGTGTGCGTATGTGTCTGTGTGTGTTCATGAGTGTTTGTTTGTTTGTTTGTTTGAGAGAGAGAGAGAGAGAGAGAGAGAGAGAGAGAGAGAGAGAGAGAAGAGAGAGAAGAAGAGAGAGAGAGAGAGAGAGAGAGAGAGAGAGAGAGAGAGAGAGAGAGAGAGAGAGAGAATGTTTCTTTTAACATGAGGCTGCCACATATTAGCTCAAAAGCAGGAGAGCTGAAATGTTAGTGAATATTTATCCGTAAAACCAAGGCTCTTGGTATCAAGCAATGCTGCCTCCATCTGCTGTCGAAGCGTCAGTACTACAGTGGTGCGGGAGGAAGGTAAAAAGCTGAGAGCAGCTGTTAACCCTGGCCTGCTCCATCCACACACAGGGAGGGGTCCCAACAATCCCTCACCCCTCTCTCTGAGGAGGAAAAGGACTCTTAGTGGAGAACAGTTTCCGACTAATTTTCATGAATCCGTCCATCAATCATGCATCCATTTCCCGCCCATTATTTCACCATCCATCCAATCGTCCTTCCACCTCTCAGACATAATCCATCCACCACACATCATCCTCCAGGACAATGAACCACTCGTCAAGGACAGAGTCAGCGTATTGCACTGAAGGTGACATTGAGATCGCCGATTGGACACTGATCAAACTCACACTTGCAGCGGGTTTTTCTTACACCATTTATTTCAACTCGGTTTTGAAGAAAGACACTTTCATCAAAATAAGAATTTAAGATAAAATTTGATAAACCTCTATTAATCCCAGGAGGGACTTTAATTCTCTGCCGTGGTCGGCTTGGTGAGGGACTTCACGGCTGTGAGGAAGGTGTCTGCCTTCTCGGACACTTCCAGCTGGGCCGCGTCACAGAACGCGGGTGGGACGAAATCCATGGGTTGTGCGCTGCCGATCACCCAGTTGAAGGTGCTGTTGAATAGACGATGTCAGGGCATTGTTTTAGGAACACTCCCAATCACACTGGAAATCACGAGCCGCTTGGGAAGGCCTCGAGAATAATCATCGTCGATACGAATTCAGCTTCGCACCACATGCTATTAATGTCATGGCAAATTATGGAATGTACCCGTAGGTGTCGGCCATAAACTGCGATGTCCGTTTTTTTTATTTATACGCTAGGACTTGAGGATGTCTGAGATGATCGACAGTAGCCTATCCGCACAGGGTAGGCCTACTTAACACAAACGGAAACATAAGATAATACTCTTGACGTTCATATAAATGCCGCAGTGGCCTTTAATGGACGACTGTGATGCATACGTTATTTGTTCAATCAATCGATTCAGTTCTAACTATTTATCGGCTAATGACCCTAACACAGAGTGGCTGAGGCCCAACATGCATAGAGATGCTCTATGATCTACCCACTTGGTTGAGGAGGACGCTGAGAGGACGCTGGCGTGAATTTCGCCGCTTCTTAGCCTCCTTAGCCTTCTAAACCCTCCAAACTCGCCATAATTCCTAGCCTTGATCTGCCCTTCTACATCGCGGGTCCGCACGTCTACAGTGTGGAATTACTGGTTTCCCTGGATTCCTGGATTGCATCGTCCTCCCGCTAGGTAGATAGCAGCCGCGTTAGGCCTGCTGTCTATGGGAGCGATGTCTGTCCTACAAATACTCTGCTGCTGAACTCGTACAACTCAATACTCTCTCGCTTCCGAACTGCCTTAAGGTCATCAGATCTTTCTGCCTTCTCCGTCGCCCTCGTTACGTCCATAGGGCCGTCCGACACAAGTTTGTTTACATGGACACTACTCCAGCAGTGTTTCCGCAGTTCGCTATGCACTACAGCGGCAACGCTTTCAAAACAAACCACGCCCACGGGCCGTCAACCTGGGTTCCCTACTCAGTATCAATTGTGGCGTAACCCCTGTTGCAGCTTCCACTAACAGGGATGCCACATTTATGCTACTGAACACTCGCTCACTCAATAACAAAGCCCTTCTCATGTATGACATTATTCAGGATAAAAAGATCGATTTCCTATGTCTGACAGAGACATGGCAGAGCCAGCAGGACTTTCTAACCCTCAACCAAGCTACTCCCCCTGACTATGCGTACATTCAAAAACCCCGTAGCCTGGGCCGTGGTGGTGGACTAGCTGTTATTCATAGATCATATTCAGGTCAAGGGAATTTCCAGTTACCTCCACTTCCTTTGAGTGTCTCCATTTTGCACTGGCAGGCACTGCACAGCTCCAGGTTCTCCTCATTTACCGGCCCCCTAAAGCCTCCACCCACTTCCTGTCTGAGCTTGCTGGCCGCTTGCCACCATCTGCCCTAGTGTTACCCATCCCCATTCTACTAGGTGACTGTTAACATATCATGTGGATTCAGCAGCTGCTCATTTGCCTTCTGATTTCATGACAGACTTTCTGGATTGTTTCAGTTTTTCACAGCATGTGAATTGGTCAGACCCATTACCAAGGGACACCACTGAGCTATGATGCTCCACTGGAACCACCCCTGGCCACCTCAGTGAAGCCCTGGCAAATATCAGACCCATTTTGCCCATTTCTTTCTTGTCTCTGTGTCCGCACCCCGTCTCCAGCAAATCGGTAGACCATGCACATTTCGGGAAAACGAAACATGGTGCCACTTCTGTGCTGATCTACGCCCTAGGCACGTCAACCTGGCCGACACCCCCTCCTAACACCACCTGTTGGACGGTCTGGTGGAAGCTCTACACACGATGCTCTCTCCCTCAGCCTGGACTCTCGTTGCCGCCTCCATAACCCGGTCAGGTCCTCCTCTCAATCGCCCCCGCCGCCTGGTTTATCTCTGGAGTTCGCCTCATGAAGGCAGCTGGCCCAGCATTGAGAGGCGTTATAAAGGAAAATGCTGGCCGATCATCCTGTACAGCACAGGAGGTCTTACAAAGAACCAATGTCAGGGATAAAGGAGGCCTCATCTAGAGGCAAGGATACTCTTACTACTCTCGCAAGCTATCAATAACCATACAAAACACCGCAAAAACTTTTCTCCACATCAACCGGTCTCTTGCGCCCCCTGACGCTCCAACGCCTTGACGCTCTGGACCTGTGCTCCCGTTCCTGGGAGTTCTTGCCCACAACAAAGTGGAGACATTCACAACCACCTCCCCAAAACATCTCCGTCACCTGTCTCAACTGACCGATTCATCTTGGTGCGACACCCTGCAGTGCGGTCTCTCCGCCTTTGGCAACACTGGAACGCTAACCAATGCACGACTTAGTGTCCCGGCTAAGTCTTCCTCCTGCAAAGGCTGGACCCATGCCTCACCGTTCCTGGTGAAACCTGCCTAGACCCTGTTTACACCTGCCCTTCATAACTGCATCATCACTGCTCTTGGTTTGGTGTGGGTCACCGCAGGCTGTTTAAACTAGCAGCAGTCATCCCACCGCTGAAAAAGCCGGTCTGGAACTGACGACCCAACTACCTACCTGCCCGATCTCCAACTTCCTTTCCCTCAAGCAAAGAATCCTGGAAAGAGGTGGTCTTTCCCAGCTCCAACAACACATGGCCCACCTGAGCGTCTTCTTTGAACCCTTGAGTCTGGCTTCAGAAATTACCAGTAGCACGAAACCCCCCATTAAAATTACTAAGACCTCTACACTGCGCGACATGGCTCATCTGCATTCTTATCCTTACTCGATTCTGTCAGCAGCCTTATGACCACAGTATCCCATTCCATCTCCTCCTCCCTCACGCCGTCTGCGGAGCTCAATTGGTCTCAGTGGCTATCGCCTCTCCTGGTTCATCCTATCCTCGCCAACACGCAACAACACGTCACCTGGACCGTGCACCTTCCACCACGGCAACCAGTCATCATGGTGTTCCCCAGGGGGATCGGTGCTCGGCCCTTTTTATTCACGTCATTTCCACATGCTCCCGCCTTGAGTCATGAATCATCATGCCGTCATCATGGTCTCAGTTTCCACTGCTCCGCTGATATAACCGCAACTATATATTGAGACGCAAACCCTCAACGTCAGTTTCCACCGGCCCGACTATCAACCTGTCTGCAGACCTCAAAGATATGGATCCACTCTTAAAAAAATGTATCTTTAGCTCAAATTGAAACAGCATAAACGGGAGCTCCTGGTCGTGGCCCAAGTCACTAGTCAGGAGGTTGCGGGATGCTTTCTGCTGGAAGTGGATGGCTGCCGTATCACGACCATCCCTCCGTAGTC